>JAUNZM010002392.1:0-20968 GCA_033459285.1 Clamator glandarius
TTGCCCAACGTTTCGAGAGAATGCTCCACATTTTGCAGCCGTTACCAAACCTATGAGCACAATTACTCTAAATTTCAGGAAAGTCACCCTAATTTGGGGACAATTATACAAAATTTGATGAAAACGATAAGAAATCTTGTGAAAATGACTCAAAATTTGGTGACAGTTACCCCAAATCCGGCGACAATTAACAAAATTTGGAGAAAATGTGCATCGTGTTTTGAGATAGCTCCTCAAAACTGGGGGGGCAATTACCCGAAGTTTGCGGATAATTTCCCGAAATTTGGAGACAGTTACCGAAAATTTGAGGAGGATCACCCAAAATTGGGAGAGAATTACTCACAATTTGAGGGCAATTACCCCAAATTTGGAGAGAATGACACAAAATTTGGGAAAAAGTACTCAAAATTTGGTGACAATTACCCAACCAGGGGGTTACAATTACTAAAAATGTGGAGCAAACTTACCTAAAATTTTGAGGCAATAACCCCAAATCGGGTGAAAATTATGCGACATTTGGGGACAATTATCCACCATTTGGGGACAAAGACACCAAATTTGAGGAAAATTATTAGACATGTTGGGCCAATTACCCAAAATTTGGAGACAGTTACTCAGGATTTGGGGACA
Source organism: Clamator glandarius (assembly GCA_033459285.1). NCBI lineage: Eukaryota > Metazoa > Chordata > Aves > Cuculiformes > Cuculidae > Clamator > Clamator glandarius. Next base: position 631 of record JAUNZM010002392.1, read on the forward strand.
ATTACCCAAATTTGGAGACAATTGCTGAAATTTGGGAAAACGACAGAAAATTGGGGACAATTACTAAAAATTGGGGCAAAATGACCCCCTATTTAGGGACAATTTCCCCAACATTTGTCGAAAACGACACACCGTTTGGAGACAATTACGCCAAAATTGGAGACAATTACTTAGAATTTGGGGTCAATTACCCAACGTTGGGTGACAATTTCCCTCCGTAGGAACACAACTATCAAAACTGTAGAGACAAATACACGAAACTTGTGGAAGATTTTAATGACTTGAATCACCATTACCCATAACTTGGAGACAAATTAGAGGACAATTACTCAAAATTTGGTTACAGTTACCGAGTATTTGGGACAATTACACAAATTTTCGGGAAAATGACACAAAATTTGTGGGAAGATACAATTTTGAGACAATGCCTAAGAATTTGGCTAAACGCCTCAAAATTTGCAACGATTATTACAAATCTGGGGCTAATGACTCAAAACCTGGCGGGCGACCATTACTAGAAGTTTTTAGGCAGTTATTTCAAATTTGTGCACAATTACTGAAAACTTGGGAGTAATGACCCCAAGTTTGGAGGAAATGACTTAAAATCTGGGGACAATTACCCAAATTTGGGGACAATTACCCCAAATGTGGAGACAACACCCTACCCCTAACCATAAAACACTAACCCCAAACCCAACTCCAATTTTTGGACACTTACCCAAAATCTGGAGATAATTCCTCAAAGTTTGTGGACAATTGCCTAAAATTGGAGGACAATTCCCCAAGAGTTTGAGACAATTACCCCAAACCGGGAGACAATTGCCAAACATTTGGAGAAGATTACTCAAAATAGTCTGACATTTACCTCGATTTGGGGGAAATTACTCAGGGTTTGGAGAAAATGATGCAAGATTTGGGGACAATTACACAAAATTGGTCGAAAATTACGCCTGATTTTGAGACGACTGTCCAGATTTTGCTGGCAAATACCCCAAATCTGCAGACATTTACTCTAAACTTGAGGAAAATTACCCGAGACTGGGGACAATTCTACAAAAATCGAGGTAAAATCGTAAGAAATGTTGTGGCAATTACTTAAAACTGGAGGACAATTACCCCACATTTGGGGATAATTAGAGAAAGTCTGGGAAATCTGCACAAAATTTGAGGAAAATTACACGATATTTGGGGACAGTTACTCAAAATTCTGAGACAACTCCCATAAACTCGGGCACACTTACCCTCAACCCGGGGACTATTACAAGAGGATTTGGGAAAATTACTCAAAATTTGGAGGCAATTTCCAAGACTTTGGGACAATTTCTCAAAATTTGTGGCAAATTACCCAAAATTATGCCGACAATTACCACAAATTTTTGGCCACAATTCCCTGAAATATGGAGAGTATTACACAAATTGTGGCAAAATTACCCCAAATTTGGAGGCAGTTACCCCAAATTTCATAAGGATTATTCAAAATCTGATGACAATTACTCAAAATGCGTGGCAAACTACAAGAATTTTAGGGACAATTACCCAACTGTGGGAGACGGTTGCCCAGCATTTTGAGAGAATGCTCCACATTTTGCGGCAGGTACCAAACCTATGAGCACAATTACTCTAAATTTCAGGAAAGTGACCCTAATTTCGGGACAATTATACAAAATTCGATGAAAACGATAAGAAATCTTGTGAAAATGACTCAAAATTTGGTGACAGTTACCCCAAATCCGGGGACAATTAACAAAATTTGGTGAAAATGTCCATCGTTTAGAGATAGCTCCTCAAAACTGGGGGGGTAATTACCCGAAGTTTGCGGATAATTTCCAGAAATTTGGAGATAGTTACCGAAAATTTGAGGAGGATTACCCAAAATTGGGAGAGAATTACTCAAAATTTGAGGGCAATTACCCCAAATTTGGAGAGAATGACTCAAAATTTGGGAAAAAGTACTCAACATTTGGTGACAATTACCCAACCAGGGGGTTACAATTACTAAAAATGTGGAGCAAACTTACCTAAAATTTTGAGGCAATAACCCCAAATCGGGTGGAAATTATCCGACATTTGGGGACAATTATCCACCATTTGGGGACAAATACACCAAATTTGAGGAAAATTATTAGGCATGTTGGGCCAATTACCCAAAATTTGGAGACATTTACTCAGGATTTGGGGACAATTACCCAAATTTGGAGACAATTGCTGAAATTTGGGAAAACGACAGAACATTTGGGGACAATTACTAAAAATTGGAGCAAAATGACCCCCTATTTAGGGACAATTTCCCCAACATTTGTCGAAAACGACACACCGTTTGGAGACAATTACGCAAAAATGGGAGACAATTACTTAGAATTTGGGGTCAATTACCCAACGTTTGGTGACAATTTCCCTCCGTAGGAACACAACTATCAAAACTGTAGAGACAAATACACGGAACTTGTGGAAGATTTTAATGACTTGAATCACCATTGCCCATAACTTTGAGACAAATTAGAAGACAATTACTCCAAATTTGGTTACAGTTACCGAGAATTTGGGACAATTACACAAATTTTCGGGAAAATGACACAAAATTTGTGAGAAGATACACACAATTTTGAGACAATGCCTAAGAATTTGGCAAAACGCCTCAACAATTTGCGACGATATTAGCAAATCTGGGGCTAATGACTCAAAACCTGGCGGGCGACCATTACTAGAAGTTTTTAGGCAGTTATTGCAAATTTGTGCACAATTACTGAAAACATGGGAGTAATGACCCCAAGTTTGGAGGAAATTACTTAAAATCTGGGGACAATTACCCAAATTTGGGGACAATTACCCCAAATGTGGAGACAACACCCTACCCCTAACCATAAACACTAACTCGAAACCCAACTCCAATTTTTGGACACTTACCCAAACTCTGGAGATAATTCCTCAAAGTTTGTGGACAATTGCCTAAAATTGGAGGGCAATTACCCAAGAGTTTGAGACAATTACCCCAAACTGGGAGACAATTGCCCCAGACATTTGGAGAACATGACTCAAAATAGTCTGACATTTACCTCCATTTGGGGGAAATGACCCAGGGTTTGGAGAAAATGATTCAAGATTTGGGGACAATTACACAAAATTGGTGGAAAATTACGCCTGATTTTGAGACGACTGTCCAGATTTTGCTGGCAAATACCCAAAATCTGCAGACATTTACTCTAAACTTGAGGAAAATTACCCGAGACTGGGGACAATTCTACAAAAATCGAGGTAAAATCGTAAGAAATGTTGTGGCAATTACTTAAAATTGGAGGACAATTACCCCACATTTGGGGATAATTAGAGAAAGTCTGGGAAATCTGCACAAAATTTGAGGAAAATGACAAGATATTTGGGGACAGTTACTCAAAATTCTGAGACAATTCCCAGAAACTCGGGTGCACTTACCCTGAACCCGGGGACTATTACAAGAGGATTTGGGGAAATTACTCAAAATTTGGAGGGAATTTCCCAAGAGTTTGGGACAATTTCTCAAAATTTGTGGTAAATTGCCCAAAATTTTGCTTACAATTGCCACAAATTTTTGGCCACAATTCCCTGAAATATGGAGAGTATTACACAAATTGTGGCAAAATTACCCCAAATTTGGAGGCAGTTACCCCAAATTTCATAAGGATTATTCAAAATCTGATGACAATTACTCAAAATGCGTGGCAAACTACAAGAATTTTAGGGACAATTACCCAACTGTGGGAGACGGTTGCCCAGCATTTTGAGAGAATGCTCCACATTTTGCGGCAGTTACCAAACCTATGAGCACAATTACTCTAAATTTCAGGAAATTGACCCTAATTTGGGGACAATTATACAAAATTCGATGAAAACGATAAGAAATCTTGTGAAAATGACTCAAAATTTGGTGACAGTAACCCCAAATCCGGGGACAATTAACAAAATTTGGAGAAAATGTCCATCGTTTAGAGATAGCTCCTCAAAACTGGGGGGGGCAATTACCCGAAGTTTGCGGATAATTTCCCGAAATTTGGAGACAGTGACCGAAAATTTGAGGAGGATTACCCAAAATTGGGAGAGAATTACTCACAATTTGAGGGCAATTACCCCAAATTTGGAGAGAATGACTCAAAATTTGGGGAAAAGTACTCAAAATTTGGTGACAATTACCCAACCAGGGGGGAGGACAATTACTAAAAATGTGAGCAAACTTACCTAAAATTTTGAGGCAATAACCCCAAATCGGGTGAACATTATCCGACATTTGGGGACAATTATCCACCATTTGGGGACAAATAGACCAAATTTGAGGAAAATTATTAGACATGTTGGGCCAATTACCCAAAATTTGGAGACAGTTACTCAGGATTTGGGGACAATTACCCAAATTTGGAGACAATTGCTGAAATTTGGGAAAACGACAGAAAATTTGGGGACAATTACTAAAAATTGGGGAAAAATGACACCCCTATTTATGGACAATTTCCCAACATTTGTCGAAAACGACACACCGTTTGGAGACAATTACGCCAAAATTGGAGACCATTACTTAGAATTTGGGGTCAATTACCCAACGTTTGGTGACAATTTCCCTCCGCAGGAACAAAACTATCAAAACTGTAGAGACAAACACACGAAACTTGCGTAAGATTTTAATGACTTGAATCACCATTACCCATAACTTTGAGACAAATTAGAAGACAATTACTCAAAACTTGGTTACAGTTACCGAGAATTTGGGACAATTACACAAATTTTGGGAAAATGACACAAAATTTGTGGGAAGATACACACAATTTTGAGACAATGCCTAAGAATTTGGCAAAACGCCTCAACAATTTGCGACGATTATTACAAATCTGGGGCTAATGACGCAAAGCCTGGCGGGCGACGATTACTAGAAGTTTTTAGGCAGTTATTTCAAATTTGTGCACAATTACTGAGTAATTGGGGAGTAATGACCCCAAGTTTGGAGGAAATGACTTAAAATCTGGGGACAATTACCCAAATTTGGGGACAATTACCCCAAATGTGGAGACAACACCCTAACCCTAACCATAAAACACTAACCCGAAACCCAAGTCCAATTTTTGGACACTTACCCAAACTCTGGAGAGAATTCCTCAAAGTTTGTGGACAATTGCCTAAAATTGGAGGACAATTACCCAAGAGTCTGAGACAATTACCCCAAACTGGGAGACAATTGCCCAACATTTGGAGAACATGACTCAAAATAGTCTGACATTTACCTCCATTTGGGGGAAATGACCCAGGGTTTGGAGAAAATGATGCAAGATTTGGGGACAATTACACAAAATTGGTGGAAAATTACGCCTGATTTTGAGACGACTGTCCAGATTTTGCTGGCAAATACCCCAAATCTGCAGACATTTACTCTAAACTTGAGGAAAATTACCCGAGACTGGGGACAATTATACAAAAATCGAGGTAAAATCGTAAGAAATATTTTGGCAGTTACTTAAAATTGGAGGACAATTACACCACATTTGGGGATAATTAGAGAACGTCTGGGACATCTTCACAAAATTTGAGGAAAATGACAAGATATTTGGGGACAGTTACTCAAAATTCTGAGACAACTCCCATAAACTCGGGCGCACTTACCCTAAACCCGGGGACTATTACAAGAGGATTTGGGAAAATTACTCAAAATTTGGAGGCAATTTTCCAAGACTATGAGACAATTTCTCAAAATTTGTGGCAAATTACCCAAAATGTTGCCGACAATTACCACAAATTTTTGGCCACAATTACCTGAAATATGGAGAGAATTACACAAATTTTGGCAAAATTACCCCAAATTTGGAGGCAGTTACCCCAAATTTCATAAGGATTATTCAAAATCTGGTGACAATTACGCAAAATGCGTGGCAAACTACAAGAATTTTCGGGACAATTACCCAACAGTGGGAGACGGTTGCCCAACATTTTGAGAGAATGCTCCACATTTTGCGGCCGTTACCAAACCTATGAGCACAATTACTCTAAATTTCAGGAAAGTGACCCGAATTTCGGGACAATGATACAAAATTCGATGAAAACGATAAGAAATCTTGTGAAAATGACTCAAAATTTGGTGACAGTTACCCCAAATCCTGCGACAATTAACAAAATTTGGAGAAAATGTCCATCGTTTTGAGATAGCTCCTCAAAACTGGGGGGCAATTACCCGAAGTTTGCGGATAATTTCCCGAAATTTGGAGACAGTTACCGAAAATTTGAGGAGGATTACCCAAAATTGGGAGAGAATTACTCAAAATTTGAGGGCAATTACCCCAAATTTGGAGAGAATGACTCAAAATTTGGGAAAAAGTACTCAAAATTTGGTGACAATTACCCAACCAGGGGGTTACAATTACTAAAAATATGAGCAAACTTACCTAAAATTTTGAGGCAATAACCCCAACTCGGGTGAAAATTATCCGACATTTGGGGACAATTATCCAGCATTTGGGGACAAATACACCAAATTTGAGGAAAATTATTAGACATGTTGGGCCAATTACCCAAAATTTGGAGACAGTTACTCAGGATTTGGGGACAATTACCCCAATTTGGAGACAATTGCTGAAATTTGGGAAAACGACAGAAAATTTGGGGACAATTACTAAAAATTGGGGAAAAATGACACCCCTATTTATGGACAATTTCCCCAACATTTGTCGAAAACGACACACCGTTTGGAGACAATTACGCAAAAATTGGAGACAATTACTTAGAATTTGGGGTCAATTACCCAACGTTTGGTGACAATTTCCCTCCGTAGGAACACAACTATCAAAACTGTAGAGACAAACACACGAAACTTGTGGAAGATTTTAATGACTTGAGTCACCATTGCCCATAACTTTGAGACAAATTAGAAGACAATTACTCCAAATTTGGTTACAGTTACCGAGAATTTGGGACAATTACACAAATTTTCGGGAAAATGACACAAAATTTGTGGGAAGATACACACAATTTTGAGACAATGCCTAAGAATTTGGCAAAACGCCTCAACAATTTGCGACGATTATTACAAATCTGGGGCTAATGACTCAAAACCTGGAGGGCGACGATTACTAGAAGTTTTTAGGCAGTTATTTCAAATTTGTGCACAATTACTGAAAATTTGGGAGTAATGACCCCAAGTTTGGAGGAAATTACTTAAAATCTGGGGACAATTACCCAAATTTGGAGACAATTACCACAAATGTGGAGACAACACCCTACCCCTAACCATAAAACACTAACCCCAAACCCAACTCCAATTTTTGGACTCTTACCCAAAATCTGGAGATAATTCCTCAAAGTTTGTAGACAATTGCCTAAAATTGGAGGACAATTACCCAGGAGTTTGAGACAATTACCCCAAACTGGGAGACAATTGCCCAACATTTGGAGAACATGACTCAAAATAGTCTGACATTTACCTCCATTTGGGGGAAATGACCCAGGGTTTGGAGAAAATGATGCAAGATTTGGGGACAATTACACAAAATTGGTCGAAAATTATGCCTGATTTTGAGACGACTGTCCAGATTTTGCTGGCAATTACCCCAAATCTGCAGACATTTACTCTAAACTTGAGGAAAATTACCCGAGACTGGGGACAATTCTACAAAAATCGAGGTAAAATCGTAAGAAATGTTGTGGCAATTACTTAAAATTGGAGGACAATTACCCCACATTTGGGGATAATTAGAGAAAGTCTGGGACATCTGCACAAAATTTGAGGAAAATGACAAGATATTTGGGGACAGTTACTCAAAATTCTGAGACAATTCCCATAAACTCGGGCGCACTTACCCTCAACCCGGGGACTATTACAAGAGGATTTGGGAAAATTACTCAAAATTTGGAGGCAATTTCCCAAGACTTTGGGACAATTTCTCAAAATTTGTGGCAAATTACCCAAAATTATGCCGACAATTACCACAAATTTTTGGCCACAATTCCCTGAAATATGGAGAGTATTACACAAATTGTGGCAAAATTACCCCAAATTTGGAGGCAGTTACCCCAAATTTCATAAGGATTATTCAAAATCTGATGACAATTACTCAAAATGCGTGGCAAACTACAAGAATTTTAGGGACAATTACCCAACTGTGGGAGACGGTTGCCCAGCATTTTGAGAGAATGCTCCACATTTTGCGGCAGGTACCAAACCTATGAGCACAATTACTCTAAATTTCAGGAAAGTGACCCTAATTTCGGGACAATTATACAAAATTCGATGAAAACGATAAGAAATCTTGTGAAAATGACTCAAAATTTGGTGACAGTTACCCCAAATCCGGGGACAATTAACAAAATTTGGTGAAAATGTCCATCGTTTAGAGATAGCTCCTCAAAACTGGGGGGGTAATTACCCGAAGTTTGCGGATAATTTCCAGAAATTTGGAGATAGTTACCGAAAATTTGAGGAGGATTACCCAAAATTGGGAGAGAATTACTCAAAATTTGAGGGCAATTACCCCAAATTTGGAGAGAATGACTCAAAATTTGGGAAAAAGTACTCAACATTTGGTGACAATTACCCAACCAGGGGGTTACAATTACTAAAAATGTGGAGCAAACTTACCTAAAATTTTGAGGCAATAACCCCAAATCGGGTGGAAATTATCCGACATTTGGGGACAATTATCCACCATTTGGGGACAAATACACCAAATTTGAGGAAAATTATTAGGCATGTTGGGCCAATTACCCAAAATTTGGAGACATTTACTCAGGATTTGGGGACAATTACCCAAATTTGGAGACAATTGCTGAAATTTGGGAAAACGACAGAACATTTGGGGACAATTACTAAAAATTGGAGCAAAATGACCCCCTATTTAGGGACAATTTCCCCAACATTTGTCGAAAACGACACACCGTTTGGAGACAATTACGCAAAAATGGGAGACAATTACTTAGAATTTGGGGTCAATTACCCAACGTTTGGTGACAATTTCCCTCCGTAGGAACACAACTATCAAAACTGTAGAGACAAATACACGGAACTTGTGGAAGATTTTAATGACTTGAATCACCATTGCCCATAACTTTGAGACAAATTAGAAGACAATTACTCCAAATTTGGTTACAGTTACCGAGAATTTGGGACAATTACACAAATTTTCGGGAAAATGACACAAAATTTGTGGGAAGATACACACAATTTTGAGACAATGCCTAAGAATTTGGCAAAACGCCTCAACAATTTGCGACGATTATTACAAATCTGGGGCTAATGACTCAAAACCTGGCGGGCGACCATTACTAGAAGTTTTTAGGCAGTTATTGCAAATTTGTGCACAATTACTGAAAACATGGGAGTAATGACCCCAAGTTTGGAGGAAATTACTTAAAATCTGGGGACAATTACCCAAATTTGGGGACAATTACCCCAAATGTGGAGACAACACCCTACCCCTAACCATAAACACTAACTCGAAACCCAACTCCAATTTTTGGACACTTACCCAAACTCTGGAGATAATTCCTCAAAGTTTGTGGACAATTGCCTAAAATTGGAGGGCAATTACCCAAGAGTTTGAGACAATTACCCCAAACTGGGAGACAATTGCCCAACATTTGGAGAACATGACTCAAAATAGTCTGACATTTACCTCCATTTGGGGGAAATGACCCAGGGTTTGGAGAAAATGATGCAAGATTTGGGGACAATTACACAAAATTGGTGGAAAATTACGCCTGATTTTGAGACGACCGTCCAGATTTTGCTGGCAAATACCCAAAATCTGCAGACATTTACTCTAAACTTGAGGAAAATTACCCGAGACTGGGGACAATTCTACAAAAATCGAGGTAAAATCGTAAGAAATGTTGTGGCAATTACTTAAAATTGGAGGACAATTACCCCACATTTGGGGATAATTAGAGAAAGTCTGGGACATCTGCACAAAATTTGAGGAAAATGACAAGATATTTGGGGACAGTTACTCAAAATTCTGAGACAATTCCCAGAAACTCGGGTGCACTTACCCTGAACCCGGGGACTATTACAAGAGGATTTGGGGAAATTACTCAAAATTTGGAGGGAATTTCCCAAGAGTTTGGGACAATTTCTCAAAATTTGTGGTAAATTGCCCAAAATTTTGCTTACAATTGCCACAAATTTTTGGCCACAATTCCCTGAAATATGGAGAGAATTACACAAATTGTGGCAAAATTACCCCAAATTTGGAGGCAGTTACCCCAAATTTCATAAGGATTATTCAAAATCTGATGACAATTACTCAAAATGCGTGGCAAACTACAAGAATTTTAGGGACAATTACCCAACTGTGGGAGACGGTTGCCCAGCATTTTGAGAGAATGCTCCACATTTTGCGGCAGTTACCAAACCTATGAGCACAATTACTCTAAATTTCAGGAAATTGACCCTAATTTGGGGACAATTATACAAAATTCGATGAAAACGATAAGAAATCTTGTGAAAATGACTCAAAATTTGGTGACAGTAACCCCAAATCCGGGGACAATTAACAAAATTTGGAGAAAATGTCCATCGTTTTGAGATAGCTCCTCAAAACTGGGGGGGGCAATTACCCGAAGTTTGCGGATAATTTCCCGAAATTTGGAGACAGTGACCGAAAATTTGAGGAGGATTACCCAAAATTGGGAGAGAATTACTCACAATTTGAGGGCAATTACCCCAAATTTGGAGAGAATGACTCAAAATTTGGGGAAAAGTACTCAAAATTTGGTGACAATTACCCAACCAGGGGGGAGGACAATTACTAAAAATGTGAGCAAACTTACCTAAAATTTTGAGGCAATAACCCCAAATCGGGTGAACATTATCCGACATTTGGGGACAATTATCCACCATTTGGGGACAAATACACCAAATTTGAGGAAAATTATTAGACATGTTGGGCCAATTACCCAAAATTTGGAGACAGTTACTCAGGATTTGGGGACAATTACCCAAATTTGGAGACAATTGCTGAAATTTGGGAAAACGACAGAAAATTTGGGGACAATTACTAAAAATTGGGGAAAAATGACACCCCTATTTATGGACAATTTCCCAACATTTGTCGAAAACGACACACCGTTTGGAGACAATTACGCCAAAATTGGAGACCATTACTTAGAATTTGGGGTCAATTACCCAACGTTTGGTGACAATTTCCCTCCGCAGGAACAAAACTATCAAAACTGTAGAGACAAACACACGAAACTTGCGGAAGATTTTAATGACTTGAATCACCATTACCCATAACTTTGAGACAAATTAGAAGACAATTACTCAAAACTTGGTTACAGTTACCGAGAATTTGGGACAATTACACAAATTTTGGGAAAATGACACAAAATTTGTGGGAAGATACACACAATTTTGAGACAATGCCTAAGAATTTGGCAAAACGCCTCAACAATTTGCGACGATTATTACAAATCTGGGGCTAATGACGCAAAGCCTGGCGGGCGACGATTACTAGAAGTTTTTAGGCAGTTATTTCAAATTTGTGCACAATTACTGAGTAATTGGGGAGTAATGACCCCAAGTTTGGAGGAAATGACTTAAAATCTGGGGACAATTACCCAAATTTGGGGACAATTACCCCAAATGTGGAGACAACACCCTAACCCTAACCATAAAACACTAACCCGAAACCCAAGTCCAATTTTTGGACACTTACCCAAACTCTGGAGAGAATTCCTCAAAGTTTGTGGACAATTGCCTAAAATTGGAGGACAATTACCCAAGAGTCTGAGACAATTACCCCAAACTGGGAGACAATTGCCCAACATTTGGAGAACATGACTCAAAATAGTCTGACATTTACCTCCATTTGGGGGAAATGACCCAGGGTTTGGAGAAAATGATGCAAGATTTGGGGACAATTACACAAAATTGGTGGAAAATTACGCCTGATTTTGAGACGACTGTCCAGATTTTGCTGGCAAATACCCCAAATCTGCAGACATTTACTCTAAACTTGAGGAAAATTACCCGAGACTGGGGACAATTATACAAAAATCGAGGTAAAATCGTAAGAAATATTTTGGCAGTTACTTAAAATTGGAGGACAATTACCCCACATTTGGGGATAATTAGAGAACGTCTGGGACATCTTCACAAAATTTGAGGAAAATGACAAGATATTTGGGGACAGTTACTCAAAATTCTGAGACAACTCCCATAAACTCGGGCGCACTTACCCTAAACCCGGGGACTATTACAAGAGGATTTGGGAAAATTACTCAAAATTTGGAGGCAATTTTCCAAGACTATGAGACAATTTCTCAAAATTTGTGGCAAATTACCCAAAATGTTGCCGACAATTACCACAAATTTTTGGCCACAATTACCTGAAATATGGAGAGAATTACACAAATTTTGGCAAAATTACCCCAAATTTGGAGGCAGTTACCCCAAATTTCATAAGGATTATTCAAAATCTGGTGACAATTACGCAAAATGCGTGGCAAACTACAAGAATTTTCGGGACAATTACCCAACAGTGGGAGACGGTTGCCCAACATTTTGAGAGAATGCTCCACATTTTGCGGCCGTTACCAAACCTATGAGCACAATTACTCTAAATTTCAGGAAAGTGACCCGAATTTCGGGACAATGATACAAAATTCGATGAAAACGATAAGAAATCTTGTGAAAATGACTCAAAATTTGGTGACAGTTACCCCAAATCCTGCGACAATTAACAAAATTTGGAGAAAATGTCCATCGTTTTGAGATAGCTCCTCAAAACTGGGTGGCAATTACCCGAAGTTTGCGGATAATTTCCCGAAATTTGGAGACAGTTACCGAAAATTTGAGGAGGATTACCCAAAATTGGGAGAGAATTACTCAAAATTTGAGGGCAATTACCCCAAATTTGGAGAGAATGACTCAAAATTTGGGAAAAAGTACTCAAAATTTGGTGACAATTACCCAACCAGGGGGTTACAATTACTAAAAATATGAGCAAACTTACCTAAAATTTTGAGGCAATAACCCCAACTCGGGTGAAAATTATCCGACATTTGGGGACAATTATCCAGCATTTGGGGACAAATACACCAAATTTGAGGAAAATTATTAGACATGTTGGGCCAATTACCCAAAATTTGGAGACAGTTACTCAGGATTTGGGGACAATTACCCCAATTTGGAGACAATTGCTGAAATTTGGGAAAACGACAGAAAATTTGGGGACAATTACTAAAAATTGGGGAAAAATGACACCCCTATTTATGGACAATTTCCCCAACATTTGTCGAAAACGACACACCGTTTGGAGACAATTACGCAAAAATTGGAGACAATTACTTAGAATTTGGGGTCAATTACCCAACGTTTGGTGACAATTTCCCTCCGTAGGAACACAACTATCAAAACTGTAGAGACAAACACACGAAACTTGTGGAAGATTTTAATGACTTGAGTCACCATTGCCCATAACTTTGAGACAAATTAGAAGACAATTACTCAAATTTGGTTACAGTTACCGAGAATTTGGGACAATTACACAAATTTTCGGGAAAATGACACAAAATTTGTGGGAAGATACACACAATTTTGAGACAATGCCTAAGAATTTGGCAAAACGCCTCAACAATTTGCGACGATTATTACAAATCTGGGGCTAATGACTCAAAAACCTGGAGGGCGACGATTACTAGAAGTTTTTAGGCAGTTATTTCAAATTTGTGCACAATTACTGAAAATTTGGGAGTAATGACCCCAAGTTTGGAGGAAATTACTTAAAATCTGGGGACAATTACCCAAATTTGGAGACAATTACCACAAATGTGGAGACAACACCCTACCCCTAACCATAAAACACTAACCCCAAACCCAACTCCAATTTTGGACTCTTACCCAAAATCTGGAGATAATTCCTCAAAGTTTGTAGACAATTGCCTAAAATTGGAGGACAATTACCAGGAGTTTGAGACAATTACCCCAAACTGGGAGACAATTGCCCAACATTTGGAGAACATGACTCAAAATAGTCTGACATTTACCTCCATTTGGGGAAATGACCCAGGGTTTGGAGAAAATGATGCAAGATTTGGGGGACAATTACACAAAATTGGTCGAAAATTATGCCTGATTTTGAGACGACTGTCCAGATTTTGCTGGGCAATTACCCCAAATCTGCAGACATTTACTCTAAACTTGAGGAAAATTACCCGAGACTGGGGACAATTCTACAAAAAATCGAGGTAAAATCGTAAGAAATGTTGTGGCAATTACTTAAAATGTGAGGACAATTACCCCACATTTGGGGATAATTAGAGAAAGTCTGGGACATCTGCACAAAATTTGAGGAAAATGGACAAGATATTTGGGGACAGTTACTCAAAATTCTGAGACAATTCCCATAAACTCGGGAGCACTTACCCTGAACCCGGGGACTATTACAAGAGTGATTTGGGGGAAATTACTCAAAATTTGGAGGAATTTCCCAAGAGTTTGGGACAATTTCTCAAATTTGTGGGTAAATTGCCCAAAATTTTGCTTTACAATTGCCACAAATTTTTGGCCGCATTTGCCTGAAATATGGAGAGAATTACACAAAATTGTGGCAAAATTACCCCAAATTTGGAGGCAGTTACCCAAATTTCATAAGGATTATTCAAAATCTGGTGACAATTACGCAAAAATGCGTGGCAAACTACAAGAATTTTCGGGACAATTACCCAACAGTGGGAGACGGTTGCCCAACATTTTGAGAGAATGCTCCACATTTTGCGGCCGTTACCAAACCTATGAGCACAATTACTCTAAATTTCAGGAAAGTGACCCTAATTTGGGGACAATTATACAAAATTGGATGAAAACGATAAGAAATCTTGTGAAAATGACTCAAAATTTGGTGACAGTTACCCCAAATCCGGCGACAATTAACAAAATTTGGAGAAAATGTCCATCGTTTTGAGATAGCTCCTCAAAACTGGGGGGCAATTACCCGAAGTTTGCGGATAATTTCCCGAAATTTGGAGACAGTTACCGAAAATTTGAGGAGGATTACCCAAAATTGGGAGAGAATTACTCAAAATTTGAGGGCAATTACCCCAAATTTGGAGAGAATGACTCAAAATTTGGGAAAAAGTACTCAAAATTTGGTGACAATTACCCAACCAGGGGGTTACAATTACTAAAAATATGAGCAAACTTACCTAAAATTTTGAGGCAATAACCCCAACTCGGGTGAAAATTATCCGACATTTGGGGACAATTATCCAGCATTTGGGGACAAATACACCAAATTTGAGGAATATTATTAGACATGTTGGGCCAATTACTCAAAATTTGGAGACAGTTACTCAGGATTTGGGGACAATTACCCAAATCTGGAGACAATTGCTGAAATTTGGGAAAACGACAGAAAATTTGGGGACAATTACTAAAAATTGGGGCAAAATGACCCCCTATTTAGGGACAATTTCCCCAACATTTGTCGAAAACGACACACCGTTTGGAGACAATTACGCAAAAATTGGAGACAATTACTTAGAATTTGGGGTCAATTACCCAACGTTTGGTGACAATTTCCCTCCGTAGGAACACAACTATCAAAACTGTAGAGACAAACACACGAAACTTGCGGAAGATTTTAATGACTTGAATCACCATTACCCATAACTTTGAGACAAATTAGAAGACAATTACTCAAAACTTGGTTACAGTTACCGAGAATTTGGGACAATTACACAAATTTTGGGAAAATGACACAAAATTTGTGGGAAGATACACACAATTTTGAGACAATGCCTAAGAATTTGGCAAAACGCCTCAACAATTTGCGACGATTATTACAAATCAGGGGCTAATGACTCAAAACCTGGCGGGCGACCATTACTAGAAGTTTTTAGGCAGTTATTTCAAATTTGTGCACAATTACTGAGTAATTGGGGAGTAATGACCCCAAGTTTGGAGGAAATGACTTAAAAGCTGGGGACAATTACCCAAATTTGGGGACAATTACCCCAAATGTGGAGACAACACCCTAACCCTAACCATAAAACACTAATCCGAAACCCAACTCCAATTTTTCGACACCTACCCAAAATCTGGAGATAATTCCTAAAAGTTTGTGGTCAATTGCGTAAAATTGGAAGGCAATTACCCAAGATTTTGAGACAATTACCCCAAACTGGGAGACAATTGCCCAACATTTGGAGAAGATGACTCAAAATAGTCTGACATTTACCTCGATTTGGGGGAAATGACCCAGGGTTTGGAGAAAATGATGCAAGATTTGGGGACAATTACACAAAATTGGTCGTAATTTACACCTGATTTTGAGACGACCGTCCAGATTTTGCTGGCAAATACCCCAAATCTGCAGACATTTACTCTAAACTTGAGGAAAATGACCCGAGACTGGGGACAATTATACAAAAATCGAGGTAAAATCGTAAGAAATGTTGTGGCAATTACTTAAAACTGGAGGACAATTACCCCACATTTGGGAATAATTAGAGAAGGTCTGGGACATCTGCACAAAATTTGAGGAAAATGACACGATATTTGGGGACAGTTACTCAAAATTCTGAGACAACTCCCATAAACTCGGGCGCACTTACCCTCAACCCGGGGACTATTACAAGAGGATTTGGGAAAATTACTCAAAATTTGGAGGCAATTTCCCAAGACTTTGGGACAATTTCTCAAAATTTGTGGCAAATTGCCCAACATTTTGCCGACAATTACCACAAATTTTTGGCCACAATTACCTGAAATATGGAGAGAATTACACAAATTGTGGCAAAATTACCCCAAATTTGGAGGCAGTTACCCCAATTTCATAAGGATTATTCAAAATCTGGTGACAATTACGCAAAATGCGTGGCAAACTACAAGAATTTTAGGGACAATTACCCAACAGTGGGAGACGGTTGCCCAACATTTTGAGAGAATGCTCCACATTTTGCGGCAGTTACCAAACCTATGAGCACAATTACTCTAAATTTCAGGAAAGTGACCCTAATTTGGGGACAATGATACAAAATTGGATGAAAACGATAAGAAATCTTGTGAAAATGACTCAAAATTTGGTGACAGTTACCCCAAATCAGGAGACAATTAACAAAATTTGGAGAAAATGTCCATCGTTTTGAGATAGCTCCTCAAAACTGGGGGGGCTATTACCCGAAGTTTGCGGATAATTTCCCGCAATTTGGAGACAGTTACCGAAAATTTGAGGAGGATTACCCAAAATTGGGAGAGAATTACTCACAATTTGAGGGCAATTACCCCAAATTTGGAGAGAATGACTCAAAATTTGGGAAAAAGTACTCAAAATTTGGTGACAATTACCCAACCAGGGGGTTACAATTACTAAAAATGTGAGCAAACTTACCTAAAATTTTGAGGCAATAACCCCAAATCGGGTGAAAATTATCCGACATTTGGGGACAATTATCCACCATTTGGGGACAAATACACCAAATTTGAGGAAAATTATTAGACATGTTGGGCCAATTACCCAAAATTTGGAGACAGTTACTCAGGATTTGTGGACAATTACCCAAATTTGGAGACAATTGCTGAAATTTGGGAAAACGACAGAACATTTGGGGACAATTACTAAAAATTGGGGCAAAATGACCCCCTATTTAGGGACAATTTCCCCAACATTTGTCGAAAAGGACACACCGTTTGGAGACAATTACGCAAAAATTGGAGACAATTACTTAGAATTTGGGGTCAATTACCCAACGTTTGGTGACAATTTCCCTCCGCAGGAACACAACTATCAAAACTGTAGAGACAAATACACGAAACTTGTGGAAGATTTTAATGACTTGAATCACCATTGCCCATAACTTTGAGACAAATTAGAAGACAATTACTCCAAATTTGGTTACATTTACCGAGAATTTGGGACAATTACACAAATTTTCAGGAAAATGACATAAAATTTGTGGGAAGATACACACAATTTTGAGACAATGCCTAAGAATTTGGCAAAACGCCTCAACAATTTGCGACGATTATTACAAATCAGGGGCTAATGACTCAAAACCTGGCGGGCGACCATTACTAGAAGTTTTTAGGCAGTTATTTCAAATTTGTGCACAATTACTGAGTAATTGGGGAGTAATGACCCCAAGTTTGGAGGAAATGACTTAAAAGCTGGGGACAATTACCCAAATTTGGGGACAATTTCCCCAAATGTGGAGACAACACCCTAACCCTAACCATAAAACACTAATCCGAAACCCAACTCCAATTTTTCGACACCTACCCAAAATCTGGAGATAATTCCTAAAAGTTTGTGGTCAATTGCGTAAAATTGGAAGGCAATTACCCAAGATTTTGAGACAATTACCCCAAACTGGGAGACAATTGCCCAACATTTGGAGAAGATGACTCAAAATAGTCTGACATTTACCTCGATTTGGGGGAAATGACCCAGGGTTTGGAGAAAATGATGCAAGATTTGGGGACAATTACACAAAATTGGTCGAAAATTACGCCTGATTTTGAGACGACCGTCCAGATTTTGCTGGCCAATACCCCAAATCTGCAGACATTTACTCTAAACTTGAGGAAAATGACCCGAGACTGGGGACAATTATACAAAAATCGAGGTAAAATCGTAAGAAATGTTGTGGCAATTACTTAAAATTGGAGGACAATTACCCCACATTTGGGGATAATAAGAGAAACTCTGGGACATCTGCACAAAATTTGAGGAAAATGACACGATATTTGGGGACAGTTACTCAAAATTCTGAGACAACTCCCATAAACTCGGGCACACTTACCCTCAACCCGGGGACTATTACAAGAGGATTTGGGAAAATTACTCAAAATTTGGAGGCAATTTCCCAAGACTTTGGGACAATTTCTCAAAATTTGTGGTAAATTGCCCAAAATTTTGCCGACAATTACCACAAATTTTTGGCCACAATTACCTGAAATATGGAGAGAATTACACAAATTGTGGCAAAATTACCCCAAATTTGGAGGCAGTTACCCCAAATTTCATAAGGATTATTCAAAATCTGGTGACAATTACGCAAAATGCATGGCAAACTACAAGAATTTTAGGGACAATTACCCAAGAATGGGAGACGGTTTGCCCAACATTTTGAGAGAATGCTCACACATTTTGCGGCAGTTACAAACCTATGAGCACAATTACTCTAAATTTCAGGAAAGTGACCCAAATTTGGGGACAATGATACAAAATCCGATGAAAACAATAAGAAATCTTGTGAAAATCACTCAAAATTTGGTGACAGTTACCCCAAATCCGGGGACAATTAACAAAATTTGGAGAAAATGTCATCGTTTTGAGATAGCTCCTCAAACATGGGGGGGCAATTACCCGAAGTTTTCGGATAATTTCCCGAAATTTGGAGACAGTTACCGAAAATTTGAGGAGGATTACCCAAAATTGGGAGAGAATTACTCAAAATTTGAGGGCAATTACCCCAAATTTGGAGAGAATGACTCAAAATTTGGGAAAAAGTACTCAAAATTTGGTGACAATTACCCAACCGGGGGGTTACAATTACTAAAAATGTGAGCAAACTTACCTAAAATTTTGAGGCAATAACCCCAAATCGGGTGAAAATTATCCGACATTTGGGGACAATTATCCACCATTTGGGGACAAATACACCAAATTTGAGGAAAATTATTAGACATGTTGGGCCAATTACCCAAAATTTGGAGACAGTTACTCAGGATTTGGGGACAATTACCCAAATCTGGAGACAATTGCTGAAAATTTGGGAAAACAACAGAAAATTTGGGGACAATTACTAAAAATTGGGGCAAAATGACCCCCTATTAGGGACAATTTCCCCAACATTTGTCGAAAAGGACACACCGTTTGGAGACAATTACGCAAAAATTGGAGACAATTACTTAGAATTTGGGGTCAATTACCCAACGTTTGGTGACAATTTCCCTCCGTAGGAACACAACTATCAAAACTGTAGAGACAAATACACGACACTTGTGGAAGTTTTTAATGACTTGAATCACCATTGCCCATAACTTTGAGACAAATTAGAGGACAATTACTCAAAATTGGTTACAGTTACCGAGAATTTGGGACAAATTACACGAATTTTCGGGAAAATGACACAAAATTTGTGGGAAGATACACACAAATTTTGAGACAATGCCTAAGAATTTGGCAAAACGCCTCAACAATTTGCGACCGATTATTACAAATCAGGGGCTAATGACTCAAAACCTGGCGGGCGACAATTACTAGAAGTTTTTAGGCAGTTATTTCAAATTTGTGCACAATTTACTGAGTAATTGGGGAGTAATGACCCCAAGTTTGGAGGAAATGACTTAAAAGCTGGGGACAATTACCCAAATTTGGGGACAATTACC
>JAUNZM010002394.1:0-21881 GCA_033459285.1 Clamator glandarius
GGATGCTCTAGAAGGGTCTGGGTGCTTTTAGAAGGGTCCTGGAGGGCTCTAGAAGGTTCTGGGGGCTTTCAGAAGGGTCCTGGGAGTATCTAGAAGGGTCTGGGCGATTTTAGAAGGGTCCTCTGGGGCTCTAGAAGGGTCTGGGTGCCTTTAGAAGGGTCCTGGGTGAATCTAGAATGTTCTGCTGGCTTTCAGAAGGTTCCTGGGGTCCTCTAGAAGGGTCTAGGGGCTTTTAGAAGGGTCCTGGGGGGCTCTAGAAGGGTCTAGGGGCTTTTAGAAGGGTCCTGGGGGGCTCTAGAAGGGTCTGGGGGCTTTTAGAAGGGACCTGGGGGCCTCTAAAAGGGTCTGGGAGCTTTAGAATGGTCCTGGGAGGTTCTAGAATGGTCTGGGGTTTTTTAGAAGGATCCGGGGAGGGTCTAGAAGGGTCTGGGGGCTTTTAGAAGGGTCCTGGGGTCCTCTAGAAGGGTCTGGGGGCTTTTAGATGGGTCATAGGGGTCTCTAGAAGGGTCAGGGGGCTTTTAGAAGGGTACTGGGGGGCTCTAGAATGGTCTGGGGGCTTTTAGAATGATCCGGGGACGGTCTAGAAGGGTCTGGGTGCTTTTTGAATGATCCTAGGGGGCTCTAGAAGGGTCTTTGGGTTTTTAGAAGGATCCGGGGAGTGTCTAGATGGGTCTGGGGGCTTTTAGAACGGTCCTGGGGTTCTCTAGAAGGGTCTGGTGGCTTTTAGAAGGGTCCTGGGAGGCTCTAGAAGGGTCTGGGTGCTTTTATTAGGGTCCGGGGAGCCTCTAGAAGAGTCTGGGTGCTTTTAGAAAGGTCCTGGGGGGCTCTAGAAGGGTCTAGAGGCTTTTAGACGAGTCCTGGGGGGTCTAGAAGCGTCTGGGGGCTTGTAGAAGGGTCCTCGGGGGCACTAGAAGGGTCTGGGTGCTTTTAGAAGGGTCCTGAGGGCCTCTAGAAGGGTCTGGGGGCTTTTAGAAGGGTCCGGGGGGGCTCTAGAAGGGTCTGGGGGCTTGTAGAAAGGTACTGGTAGGCTCTAGAAGGGTCTGGGGGCTTTTAGAAGGGTCCTGGGAGGCTCTAGAAGGGTCTGGGGTCTTTTAGAAGGGTACTGGGTGGCTCTAGAAGGGTCTGGGGGCTTTTAGAAGGGTCCTGGGGGTCTCTAGAAGAGTCTAGGGTCTTTTAGAAGTGTCCTGGGAGGCTCTAGAAGGGTCTGGGGACTTTTAGAATGGTCCTGGGATGCTCTAGAACTTTCTGGGTGCTTTTAGAAGGGTCCTGGGCGGCTCTAGAAGGTTCTGGGTGCTTTCAGAAAGGTCCAGGGGGCCTCTAGAATGGTCTGGAGGCTTTTAGAAGGGTCCGGGGGCTTTTAGACGGGTCCTGGGGTGCTCTAGAAGGGACGGGGTGCCTTAAGAGGAGGCCTGGGGGGCTCTAGAAGGGTCTGGGGGCTTTTAGAAGGGTCCTGGGGTGCTCTAGAAGGGTCTGGGGTCTTTCAGAATGCTCCTGGGGGACTCTAGAAGGGTCTGGGATCTATTAGAGTGGTTCGGGGGGGCTCTAGAACGGTCTGGAGGCTTTTAGAAGGGTCTTGGAGGGCTCTAGAAGGGTCTGGGGGCTTTTAGAATAATCCGGGGAGAGTCTAGAAGGGTCTGGGTTCTTTTAGAATAGTCCTGGGAGGTTTTAGAAGGGTCTGGGGTCTTTTAGAATGATCAGGGGAGGGTCTAGAAGGGTCTGGGCGCTTTTAGACGGGTCCTGGGGGGCTCTAGAAGGGTCTGGAGGCTTTTAGAATGATCCGGGGAGGGTCTAGAAGGGTCTGTGGGCCTTTAGAATGGTCCTGGGGGGCTCTAGATTGGTCTGGGTGTTTTTAGAAGGGTCCTGGGGGGCTCAAGAAGGTTCTGGGTTCTTTTAGATGGGTCCTGGGATGCTCTAGAAGGGTTTGGGTGTTTTAGAAGGGCCCTGGGGGGCTCTAGAATGTTCTGGGGAATGTCAGAAGAATCTTGTGGGTCTCTAGAAGGGTCTGGGGGCTTTTAGAAGGGTCCTGGGGGGCTCTAGAAGGGTCTGGGTGCATTTAGAAGGGTACTGGGGGGCTCTAGAAGGGTCTTGGTGCTTTTAGAAAGGTCCTGGGGGCCTCTAGAAGGGTCTGAGGGCTTTTAGAAGGGTCCTGGGGGGCTCTAGAAGGGTCTGGTTGCTTTTAGAAGGGTCCTGTGGTGCTCTAGAAGGGACGGGGTGCCTTAAGAGGAGGCCTGGGGGGCTCTAGAACGGTCTGGGGGCTTTTAGAAGGGTCCTGGGGTGCTCTAGAAGGGTCTGGGGGCTTTTAGAATGCTCCTGGTTGTCTCTAGAAATGTCTGGAGTCTTTTAGAAGGATCCGGGGAGTGTCTAGAAGTGTCTGCGGCCTTTCAGAAGGGTCCTGGGGGGCTCTAGAAGGGTCTGGGGGCTTTTAGAAGGGTCCTGGGGGGGTCTAGAAGGGTCTGGGGGCTTTTAGAATGGTCCTGGGAGGCTCTAGAAGGGTCTGGGTCCTTTTAGAAGGGTCCTGGGGGGCTCTAGAAGGGTCTGGGGGCTTTTAGAATGATCCGGGGAGGGTCTAGAAGGTTCTGGGGGCTTTTAGAAAGGTCCAGGGGTGCTCTAGAAGAGTCTGGGGTCTTTTAGAAGGGTCCCGGCGTTCTCTAGAAGGGTCTGGGGGCATTTAGAAGTATCCTGGGGGCCTCTAGAAGGGTCTGGGATCTATTACAGGGGTCCGGTAGGGGTCTAGAAGGGTCTGGGGGCTTTTAGAAGGGTCCTGGGAGGCTCTAGAAGGGTCTGGGGGCTTTTAGAAGGGTCCTGGGATGCTCTGGAATGGTCTGGGGGCTTGTAGAAGGGTCCTGGGGGGCTCTAGAAGGGTCTGGGTGCTTTTAGAAGGGTCCTTGTGGGCTCTAGAAGGGTCTGGGGGCTTGTAGAAAGTTCCTGGGAGGCTCTAGAAAAGTCTGGGTGCTTTTATAAGGGTCCTGGGGGGCTCTAGAAGGGTCTGGGGGCTTTTAGAAGGGTCCTGGGAGGATCTAGAAGGGTCTGGGTGCTTTTAGAAGCGTCCTGGGTGGCTCTAGTAGGGTCTGGGGGCTTTTAGAAGGGTCCTGGGGGTCTCTAGAAGGGTCTGGGAGCTTTTAGAAGGGTCCTGGGAGGCTCTCGAAGGGTCTGGGGGCTTTTAGAACTGTCCTTGGATGCTCTAGAAGGGTCTGGGGTCTTTTAGAATGGTTCTGGGATGCTCTAGAAGGTTCTGGGGGCTTTCAGAAGGGTCCAGGGGTCCTCTAGAAGGGTCTGGGGGCTTTTAGAAGGGTCCTGGGGTGCTCTAGAAGGGTCTTGGGACTTTAAGAAGGGTCCTGGGGTGTCCTAGAAGGGACGGGGTGCCTTAAGAGGGGCCCTGGGGCGCTCTAGAAGGGTCTGGGGGCTTTTAGAATGCTCCTGGGAGGCTCTGGAAGGGTCTGTGTGCTTTTAGAAGGGTCCTGGGGCCCTCTAGAAGGGTCTGAGTGCTTTTAGAAGGGTCATGGGGGTCTCTAGAAGGGTCTGGGGGCTTTTAGAATGATCCGGGGAGGGTCTAGAAGGTTCTGGGGTCTTTTAGAAGGGTCCTGGGGGGCTCTAGAAGGGTCTGGGGGCTTTTAGAAGGGTCCCGGGGTTCTCTAGAAGGGTCTGGGGGCATTTAGAAGTATCCTGGGGGCCTCTAGAAGGGTCTGGGATCTATTAGAGTGGTCCGGGGGGGGTCTAGAAGGGTCTGGGGGCTTTTAGAAGGGTCCTGGGAGGCTCTAGAAGGGTCTGGGGGCTTTTAGAAGGTTCCTGGGGTTCTCTAGAAGGGTCTGGGGACTTATAGAAGGGTCCTGGGGTCCTCTAGGAGGGTCTGAGAACTATTAGAGTGGTTCGGGGGGGCTCTAGAAGGGTCAGGAGGCTTTTAGAAGGGTCTTGGGGGGCTCTAGAAGGGTCTGGGGGCTTTTAGAATAATCCGGGGAGGGTCTAGAAGGGTCTGGGTTCTTTTAGAATAGTCCTGGGAGGTTTTAGAAGGGTCTGGGGTCTTTTAGAATGATCAGGGGAGGGTCTAGAAGGGTCTGGGCGCTTTTAGACGGGTCCTGGGGGGCTCTACAAGGGTCTGGAGGCTTTTAGAGTGGTTCTGGGGGGCCCTAGAAAGGTCTGGGTTCATTTAGAAGGATCCGGGGAGGGTCTAGAAAGGTCGGGGGGCTATTAGAAGGGTAATGGGAGGATCTAGAAGAATCTGGGGGCTTTTAGAATGATCCGGGGAGGGTCTAGAAGGGTCTGTGGGCCTTTAGAAGGTTCCTGGGGGCCTCTAGAAGGGTCTGGGGGCTTTTAGAATGATCCTGGGGGGCTCTAGAAGGGTCTGGGGTCTTTTCGAAGGATCCGGGGAGGGTCTAGAAGGGTCTGGGTTCTTTTAGAAGGGTCCTGGGTGGCTCTAGAAGGGTCTGGGTGCTTTCAGAATGGTCCTGGGGGTCTCTAGAAGGGTCTGGGTGCTTTTAGAAGGGTCCTGGGGGGCTCTAGAAGGGTCTGGGTGCTTTTAGAATAGTCCTGTGTGGCTCTAGAAGGTTCTGGGTGCTTTCAGAAGGGTCCTGGGGGCCTCTAGAAGGGTCTAGTGGCTTTTAAAAGGGTCCGGGGGGGCTCGAGAATGGTCTGGGGGCTTTTAGAAGGGTCCTGGGGTGCTCTAGAAGTGTCTGGGGGCTTTTAGAAGGGTCCTGGGATGCTCTAGAAGGGACGGGGCTGCTTAAGAGGGGCCCTGGGGCCTCTAGAACAGTCTGGGGGCTTTTAGAAGGATCCTGGGGGGCTCTAGAAGGGTCTGGAAGTTTTTAGAAGGGTTCTGGAGGGCTCTAGAAGGGTCTGGGGTCTTTTAGAAGGGTCCTGGGATCCTCTAGAAGGGTCTCGGGCCTTTTAGAAGGATCCGGGGAGGCTCTAGAAGGGTCTGGGGCCTTTTCAAAGGAACCTGAACGTCTCCAGAAGGGTCTGGGGGCTTTTGGAAGGGTCCTTGGGGGCTCTAGAATGGTCTGGGGCCTTTGTACTTAGCTGGCAGGGGAGACACCCTGATCAAGCAGGTGCTTTTCCCAGGCCAGGCTCATCCTTTGCACTCCGGGTGTGCTGAACCCTGCGAATTCCCCAAATGTGCAAAATTAAAATTTTTGCTCTAGAAGCACCCAGACCCTTCTAGAGCCCCCCAGGAACCTTCTAAAAGCACCCAGACACGCCTAGAGCCCCCAGGAACATTCTAAAATCCCCCAGACCCTTTTAGAGCCCCCAGTGTGCTTCTCAAAGCCCCCGGACTTTCTAGAGCCCCCCAAAACCTTATAAAGGCCCCCAAAATCTTATAAAGCACCCCAGGCCCTACTAAACCCCCTTAGGACCCTTCTACAATACCCTAGACCCTTCTAGAGCCACCGAGGACCCTTCTAAAAGACCCCAGACCATTCCAGAGCCCCTTAGGAACCTTTTTAGAGACCCTAGACCCTCCTAAATCCTTCAAGGACTCTTCTAAAAGCCCCCAGATACTTCTAGGGGTTAGAGGCAGGGTTAGGGTTAGGGTTAGGGTTAGGGTTAGGGTTAGGGTTAGGGTTAGGGTTAGGGTTAGGGTTAGGGTTAGGGTTAGGGTTAGGGTTAGGGTTAGGGTTAGGGTTAGGGTTAGGGTTAGGGTTAGAGTTAGGGTTAGGGTTAGGGTTAGGGTTAGGGTTAGGGTTAGGGTTAGGGTTAGAGTTAGGGTTAGGGTTAGGGTTAGGGTTAGGGTTAGGGTTAGGGTTAGGGTTAGGGTTAGGGTTAGGGTTAGGGTTAGAGTTAGGGTTAGAGTTAGGGTTAGGGTAAGGGTTAGGGTTAGGGTTAGGGTTAGGGTTAGAGTTAGGGTTAGGGTTAGGGTTAGGGTTAGGGTTAGGGTTAGGGTTAGAGTTAGGGTTAGGTTTAGGGTTAGGGTTAGGGTTAGGTTTAGGGTTAGATTTAGGGGTAATGTTAGGGATAGGGTTAGGAACCTTTTTTAGCCCTACAGGACCCATCTAAAAGCACTCAGACCATTCAACATCCCCTCAGGACCCTGCTAACTGTCCCCAGATCCTTCTAGAGCCTACCAGGACCCTTCTAAAAGACCCAGACCCTTCTAGAGACCCCAGGACCATTCTAAAAGCCCCCAGACCCTTCTAGAGCCCCCCAGGACCCTTCTAATAGCCCCCAGAGCCTTCTAGATGCCCCCAGGACGCTTCTAAAAGCCCTAACACCCTTCTAGAGCCCACCAGGACCCTTCTAAAAGCCCCCAGACACTTCTAGAGCTCCCAAGAACCCTTCTAAAATCCCCCAGACCCTTCTAGAGGCCCCCAGGGCCCCTCTAATGGTCCGCAGACCCTTCTAGAGCCCCCAAGGACCCTTCTAAAAGCCCCCAGAGCCTACTAGAGCCTCCCAGGACCATTCTAAAAGCCCCCAGACCCTTCTAGATCCTCCCAGGACCCTTCTGAAAGCCCACGGACCCTTCTAGAGCCCCCCAGGACGCATCTAAAGTCACCCAGACCCTTCTACAGACCCACAGGACCATTCTAAAAGCCCCCAGAACCTTCTAGAGCCCCCCAGGACCCCTCTAAAAGCACCCAGACCGTTCTACATCCCCACAGAACCCTTCTAAAAGCCCCCAGACCCTTCTAGAGCCCCGCAGGACCCTTCTAAAAGCACCCAGACCCTTCTAGACCATCCCCGGATCATTCTAAAAGCACCCAGACCCTTATAGAGCCCCCCAGGACCCTTCTAAAAGACCCCAGACCCTTCTAGAGGCACCCAGGACCCTTCTAGACCCCCCAGGACCCTTCTAAAAGCCTCTAGACCCTTCTAGAGGCCCCCAGACCCTTCTAGACCCCCCAGGACCCTTCTAAAAGCCTCCAGACCCTTCTAGAGGCCCCCAGGACCGTTCTGAAAGCCCCCAGACCCTTCTAGAGCTCCCCATTACCTTTCTAAATGCACCCAGACATTTCTAGCGCCCCCCAGGACCCTTCTAATAGCCCCCAGACCCATCTAGAGCTCCCCAGGACCCTTCTAAAAGCACCCAGACCCTTCTAGATCCCCCCAGGACCCTTCTAAAAGCACCCAGACCCGTCTAGAGCCCCACAGGACCCTTCTAAAAGCAACCAGACCCTTCTAGAGACAAGCAGGACCCTTCTAAAAGCCCCCAGACCCTTCTAGAGCCTCCCAGGACCATTCTAAAAGCCCCCAGACAATTCTAGAGCTCCCCAGGACCCTTCTAAAAATCCTCAGACCCATCTAGAGGCCCCCAGGACCCTTCTAAATGTCCCCAGAGCCATCTAGAAGCCCCCAGGACCCTTCTAAAAGCACTCACACTCTTCTAAAGCCACCCAGGACCCTTCTAAAAGCCCCCAGAGGATTCTAGAGCCCCGCAGGATCATTCTAAAAGCCCCCAGACCCTTCTAAAGACCCCCAGGACCCTTCTAAAAGCACCCAGACCCTTCTAGAGGCTCCCAGGACCCTTCTAAAAGGACCCAGACGCTTCTAGATCACCACAGGACCCTTCTAAAAGCCCCCAGACGCTACTAGACCCTCCCCGAATCCTTCTAAAAGCACCCAGACCCTTCTAGAGCCCCACAGGACCCATCTAATATCCCGCAGACACTTCTAGAGGCCCCCAGGACCCTTCTAAGATCACCCAGACCCTTCTAGATCCCCCAGGACCCTTCTAAAAGCCCCCAGACCCTTCTAGATACACGCAGGACCCTTCTAAAAGCCCCCAGACCCTTCTAGATTCTCCCAGGACCCTTCTAAAAGCCCCCAGACACTTCTAGAGCTCCCCAGGACCCTTCTAAAATCCCCCAGACCCTTCTAGAGGCCACCAGGGCTTCTCTAATGGTCCCCAGACCCCTCTAGAGCCCCCAAGGAAACTTCTAAAAGGCCCCAGAGCCTTCTAGACCCTCCCCGGACCCTTATAAAAGCACCCAGACCCTTCCAGAGCCTCCCAGGACCCTTCTAAAAGCACCCAGACCTTTCTAGAGGCCCCCTGGACCCTTCAAAAAGCCCCCAGACCCTTCTAGAGCCTCCCAGGACCATTCTAAAAGCACCCAGACCCTTCTAGAGCCTCCCAGGACCCTTCTAAAAGCACCCAGACCCTTCTAGAGCCCCCCAGGACCTTTCTAAATGCCCCCAGACCCTTCTAGAGCCCCACAGGCCCCTTCTAAAAGCACCCAGACCCTTCTATAGACTCTACAGGACCATTCTAGAAGCCCTCAGACCTTTCCAGAGTCTCCCAGGACCCTTCTAAAAGCCCCCAGACCCTTCTAAAGCAACCCAGGACACTTCTAAAAGCACCCAGACCCTTCTAGAGCCACCTATGACCCTTCTCAAAGACCCCAGACCCTTCTAGATTCCTCCAGGACCCTTCTAAAAGCCCCCAGACCCTTCTAGATTCACCCAGGACCCCTCTAAAAGACCCCAGATCCTTCTAGAGGCCGCCAGGGCTCCTCTAATGGTCCCCAGACCCTTCTAGAGCCCCCAAGGACCCTTCTAAAAGCCCCCAGACCCTTCTAGATCCCCCCAGGACCCTTCTAAAAGGCCCCAGACCCTTCTTGAGCCTCCACGGACACTTCTAAAAGCAACCAGACCCTTCTAGAGCCTCCCAGGACCCTTTTAAAATCCCTCAGACACTTCTAGAGGCCCCCAGGACCCTTCTAAAATCCCCCAGAGCCTTCAAGATGCCCCCAGGACCCTTCTAAAAGACCTCACACCCTTCTAGAGCCCCCCAGGAACCTTCTAAAAGCCCCCAGACCCTTCTAGAGACCCGCAGGACCCTTCTAATAGCACTCAGACCCTTCTAGAGTCTCCCAGGACCCTTCTAAAAGTCCCCAGACCCTTCTAGACCCCCCAGGACTCTTCTAAAAGCACCCAGACCCTTCTAGAGCCCCACAGGACCCTTCTAACAGCCCCATACCATTCTAGACCCACCCCGAATCCTTCTAAAAGCACCCAGACCATTCTAGAACCTCCCAGGACCCTTCTAAAAGGACGCAGACACTTCTAGCTGCCCCCAGGACCCTTCTAAAAGCACCCAGACCCTTCTAGAGCCACCCAGGACCCTTCTAAAAGCACTCAGACCCTTCTAGAGCCCCCCAGGACCCTTCTAAAAGCCCCCAGACCCTTCTAGAGACCCGCAGGACCCTTCTAAATGCCCCCAGACACTTCTAGAGTCTCCCAGAACCGTTCTAAAAGCCCCCAGACCCTTCTAGAGCCCCCCAGGACCCTTATAAAAGTACCCAGACCATTCTAGAGCCCCCTAGGACTCTTCTAAAAACCCCCAGACGCTTCTAGAGAATCCCAGGTCCCCTCTAAAAGAACCCAGACCCTTCTAGAGCCCACCAGGACCCATCTAAAATCCCCCAGACTCTTCTAGAGCCCCCCAGGACACTTCTAAAAGCCCCCAGACCCTTCTAGACCCTACCCGGATCCTTCTAAAAGCAGCCAGACCCTTCTAGATCCTCCCCGGATCATTCTAAAAACCCCTAAACCCTTCTAGAGCCCCCCAGGACCCTTCTAAAAGCACCCAGACGCTTCTAGAGCCCCACAGGAACCTTCTAAATGCCACCTGACCATTCTAGACCCTCCCCGAATCCTTCTTAAAGCACCCAGACCCTTCTAGAGCCTCCCAGGTCCCTTCTAATATCCCGCAGACACTTCTAGAGGCCCCCAGGACCCTTCTAAAAGCCCCCAGAGCATTCTAGATTACCCAGGACCCTTCTAAAAGACCTAACACCCTTCTAGAACCCCCCAGGACCCTTCTAAGAGCCCCCAGACCCTTCTAGATCCCCTCAGGACCCTTCTAAAAGCTCCCAGACCCTTCTAGAGCCCCCCAGGACCCTTCTAAAAGCCACCAGACCCTTCTAGAGACCCGCAGGACCCTTCTAAAAGACCCCAGACATTTCTAGAGGACACCAGGACCCTTCTAAAAGCCCCCAGACCTTTCTAGAGCTCCCCAGGACCCTTCTAAAATCCCTGATACCCTTCTAGAGTCCCCCAGGGCTCCTCTAATGGTCCCCAGACCATTCTAGAGCAACCAAGGACCATTCTAAAAGCCCCCAGACCCTTCTTGAGCCCCCCAGGACCCTTCTAAAAGCACCCAGACCCTTCTAGAGCCTCCCAGGACCCTTCAGAAAGCACCCAGACCCTTCTAGATCCCCGCAGGACCCTTCTAAAAGCCCCCAGAGCCTTCTAGATGCCCCAAGGACCCTTCTAAAAGCCCTCACACCCTTCTAGAGCACCCCAGTACCTTCTAAAAGTCCCCAGACCCTTATAGAGCCGCCCAGGACTCTTCTAAAAGCACCCAGACCCTTCTAGAAACCCGCAGGACCCTTCTAAATGCCCCCAGACCCTTCTAGAGTCTACCAGGACCCTTCAAAAAGCCCCCAGACCCTTCTAGAGCTGCCCGGGACCCTTCTAAACTAACCCAGACCCTTCTAGAGGCCCCCAGGGCTCCTCTAATGGTCCCCAGACCATTCTAGAGCTCCCAAGGACCCTTCTAAAATCTCCCAGACCCTTCTAGAGGACCCCAGTGCCCCTCTAATGGTCCCCAGACCCTTCTATAGCCCCCAAGGACCCTTCTAAAAGACCCAGACCCTTCTAGACCCTCCCAGGATCCTTCTAATAGCCGCCAGACCGTTTTAGAGCCCCCCAGGACCCTTCTAAAAGCCCCCAGACCCTTCTAGAGCCTCCACGGACCCTTCTGAAAGCCCCCGGAACCTTCCAGAGCCCCCCAGGACCCATCTAAAGCCAACAGACCCTTCTACAGCCCCACAGGACCATTCTAAAAGTCCCCAGACCCTTCTAGAGCCACCCAGGACACTTCTAAAAGCCCCCAGACCCTTCCACAGCCCCACAGGACCATTCTAAAAGCCCCCAGACCCTTCTAGAGCCACCCAGGACCCTTCTAAAAGCACCTAGACACTTCTAGAGCCTCCCAGGACCATTCTAAAAGCACCCAGACCTTTCTAGTGCCTCCCAGGACCCTTCTAAAAGCACCCAGACCCTTCTAGATCCCCCCAGGACCCTTCTAAAAGCCCCCAGACCCTTCTAGAGACCCTACAGGACCCTTCTAAAAGCCCTCAGACTCTTCTAGCGTCTCCCAGGACCCTTCTAAAAGCTCCCAGACCCTTCTAGAGCACCCCAGGACCCTTCTAAAAACACCCAGACCCTTCTAGAGCCCCCTAGGACCCTTCTCAAAGACCCCAGAGCCTTCTATAGTCCTCCAGGGCCCTTCTAAAAGCCCCCAGACCCTTCTAGAGACACGCAGGACCCTTCTAAAAGCCCCCAGACCCTTCTAGATTCTCCCAGGACCATTGTAAAAGCCCCCAGACCCTTCTAGAGCTCCTCAGGACCCTTCTAAAATCCCCCAGACCCTTCTAGAGGACCCCAGGGCTCCTCTAATGGTCCCCAGACCCTTCTAGATCCACCAAGGACCCTTCTAAAAGCACCCAGAGCCTTCTAGACCCTCCCCGGATCCTTCTAATAGCCCCCAGACCCTTCTAGAGCCCCCCAGGACCCTTCTAAAAGCCCCCAGACCCTTCTAGAGCCTCCACGGTCCATTCTAAAAGACCCGGACCCTTCTAGAGCACCCCAGGACCAATCTAAAAGCCCCCAGACCCTTCTACAGCCCCACAAGACCCTTCTAAAAGACCCCAGACCCTTCTAGAGACACCCAGGACCATTCTGAAAGCACCCAGACCCTTCTAGAGGCTCCCAGGACCCTTCTGAAAGCACCCAGACCCTTCTAGAGCCCCGCAGGACCCCTCTAAAAGCACCCAGACCCTTCTAGACCATCCCCGGATCCTTCTAAAATCCTCCAGACATTTGTAGAGCCCCCCAGGACCCTTCTAAAAGCACCCAGACCCTTCTAGACCATCCCCGGATCCTTCTAAAACCACCCAGACTCATCTGGATCCTCCCAGGACCTTTCTAAAAGCCCCCAGACCCTTCTAGATCCTCCCAGGACCCTTCTAAAAGACCCCAGAGGGGGGGGTTCTAGAGGCCGGAAGGACCCTTCTGAATGCCCCCAGACCCTTCTAGAGCCCCCTAGGACCCTTCTATAAAGCCTCCAGACCCTTCTAGAGGCCCCCAGGACCCTTCTAAAAGCCCCCAGACCCTTCTAGAGACACCCAGGACCCTTCTAAAAGCACCCAGACACTTCTAGCGCCCTCAGGACCCTTCTAAATGCCCCCAGACCCTTCTAGAGCTCTCCAGGACCCTTCTAAAAGCCCCCAGACCCTTCTAGAGGCACCCAGGACCCTTCTAAAAGCACCCAGACCCTTCTAGAGCCCCCCAGGACCCTTCTAAAAGACCCCAGACCCTTCTAGATCCTCCCCGTCTGGGTCTGGGTGCTTTTTGAATGATCCTAGGGGGCTCTAGAAGGGTCTTTGGTTTTTTAGAAGGATCCGGGGAGTGTCTAGAAGGGTCTGGGGGCTTTTAGAAGGGTCCTGGGGTTCTCTAGAAGGGTCTGGTGGCTTTTAGAAGGGTCCTGGGGGGCTCTAGAAGGGTCTGGGGGCTTTTAGACGAGTCCTGGGGGGTCTAGAAGGGTCTGGGGGCTTTTAGAAGGTTCCTTGGAGGCTCTAGAAGGGTCTGGGTGCTTTTAGAAGGGTCCTTGTGGGCTCTAGAAGGTTCTGGGGGCTTGTAGAAAGTTCCTGGGAGGCTCTAGAAAAGTCTGGGTGCTTTTATAAGGGTCCTGGGGGGCTCTAGAAGGGTCTGGGGGCATTTAGAAGGATACGGGGAGGATCTAGAAGGGTCTGGGTGCTTTTAGAAGCGTCCTGGGTGGCTCTAGTAGGGTCTGGGGGCTTTTAGAAGGGTCCTGGGTGTCTCTAGAAGGGTCTGGGAGCTTTTAGAAAGGTCCTGGGAGGCTCTCGAAGGGTCTGGGGGCTTTTAGAACTGTCCTGGGATGCTCTAGAAGTGTCTGGGGTATTTTAAAATGGTTCTGGGATGCTCTAGAAGGTTCTGGGGGCTTTCAGAAGGGTCCAGGGGTCCTCTAGTAGGGTCTGGAGGCTTTTAGAACGGTCCGGGGGGGCTCTAGAAGGGTCTGGGGGCTTTTAGAAGGGTCCTGGGTTGTCCTAGAAGGGACGGGGTGCCTTAAGAGGGGCCCTGGGGCGCTCTAGAAAGGTCTGGGGGCTTTTAGAAGGGTCCTGGAGTGCTCTAGAAGGGTCTGGGTGCTTTTAGAAGGGTCCTGGGGTCCTCTAGAAGGGTCTGAGTGCTTTTAGAAGGGTCATGGGGGTCTCTAGAAGGGTCTGGGGGCTTTTAGAATGATCCGGGGAGGGTCTGGAAGGTTCTGGGGGCTTTTAGAAGGGTCCTGGGGGGCTCTAGAAGGGTCTGGGTGCTTTTAGAAGGGTCCCGGGGTTCTCTAGAAGGGTCTGGGGGCATTTAGAAGTATCCTGGTGGCCTCTAGAAGGGTCTGGGATCTATTAGAGTGGTCCGGGGGGGGGTCTAGAAGGGTCTGGGGGCTTTTAGAAGGTTCCTGGGGTTCTCTAGAAGGGTCTGGGGACTTATAGAAGGGTCCTGGGGTCCTCTAGGAGGGTCTGAGAACTATTAGAGCGGTTCGGGGGGGCTCTAGAAGGGTCAGGAGGCTTTTAGAAGGGTCTTGGGGGGCTCTAGAAGGGTCTGGGGGCCTTTAGAATAATCCGGGGAGGGTCTAGAATGGTCTGGGTTCTTTTAGAATAGTCCTGGGAGGTTTTAGAAGGGTCTGGGGTCTTTTAGAATGATCAGGGGAGGGTCTAGAAGGGTCTGGGCGCTTTTAGACGGGTCCTGGGGGGCTCTACAAGGGTCTGGAGGCTTTTAGAGTGGTTCTGGGGGGCCCTAGAAAGGTCTGGGTTCATTTAGAAGGATCCGGGGAGGGTCTAGAAAGGTCGGGGGGCTATTAGAAGGGTCCTGGGAGGCTCTAGAAGAATCTGGGGGCTTTTAGAATGATCCGGGGAGGGTCTAGAAGGGTCTGTGGGCCTTTAGAAGGGTCCTGGGGGGCTCTAGAATGGTCTGGGGGCTTTTAGAAGGTTCCTGGGGGCCTCTAGAAGGGTCTGGGGGCTTTTAGAATGATCCTGGGGGGCTCTAGAAGGGTCTGGGGTCTTTTCGAAGGATCCGGGGAGGGTCTAGAAGGGTCTGGGGTCTTTTAGAAGGGTCCTAGGGGCCTCTAGAAGGGTCTGGGGGCTTTTTGATGGGTCCTAGGGGGCTCTAGAAGGGTCTGGGTTCTTTTACCTCGGATGCTCTAGAAGGGTCTGGGGGCTTTTAGAATGATCCGGGGAGGGTCTAGATAGGTCTGGGGGCCTTTAGAATGGTCCTGGGGGGCTCTAGAAGGGTCTGTTGCTTTTAGAAGGGTCCTGGGAGGCTCTAGAAGGGTCTGGGGGCTTTTAGAAGATTCCTGGGTGGATCTAGAGGGTTCTGGGGGTTTTTAGAAGGGTCCTAGGGGCCTCTAGAAGGGTCTGGGGGCTTTTAGAAGGGTCCTGGGATGCTCTAGAAGGGTCTGGGTGCTTTTAGAAGGGTCCTGGGTGTCTCTAGAAGGGTCTGGCGGCTGTTAGAAGGGTCCTGGGGGGCTCTAGAATGTTCTGGGGGCTTTCAGAAGGGTCCTGGGTGTCTCTAGAAGGGTCTGGGGGCTTTTAAAAGGGTCCTGGGGACTCTAGAATGGTCTGGGGGCTTTTAGAAGGGTCCTGGGTGGCTCTAGAAGGGTCTGGGGGCTTTTAGAAGGGTCCTGGAGGGCTCTAGAAGGTTCTGGGGGCTTTCAGAAGGGTCCTGGGGGTCTCTAGAAGGGTCTGGGGGCTTTTAGAAGGGTCCTGGGGGGCTCTAGAAGGGTCTGGGTGCCTTTAGAAGGGTCCTGGGTGACTCTAGAATGTTCTGCTGGCTTTCAGAAGGGTCCTGGTGTCTTCTAGAAGGGTCTGGGTGTTTTAGAAGGGTCCTGGGGGGCTCTAGAAGGGTCCTGGGAGGCTCTAGATGGGTCTGGGGGCTTTTAGAAAGTTCCTGGAGGGCTCTAGAAGGGTCTGGGGGCTTTTAGAAGGGTCCTGGGGGGCTCTAGATGGTTCTGGGTGCTTTTAGAAGGGTCCTGGTTGGCTCTAGAAGGGTCTGGGGGCTTTTAGAAGGGTCCGGTGGGGCTCTAGAAGGGTCTGGTGGCTTTTAGATGTGTCCTGGGGTGCTCTAGAAGGGTCTGGGGAATTTTAGAAGGGTCCCTGGGATCCTCTAGAAGGGTCTGGGTGCTTTTAGAAGGGTCCTGGAGGGCTCTAGAAGGTTCTGGGGGCTTTCAGAAGGGTCCTGGGAGTATCTAGAAGGGTCTGGGCGATTTTAGAAGGGTCCTCTGGGGCTCTAGAAGGGTCTGGGTGCCTTTAGAAGGGTCCTGGGTGAATCTAGAATGTTCTGCTGGCTTTCAGAAGGTTCCTGGGGTCCTCTAGAAGGGTCTAGGGGCTTTTAGAAGGGTCCTGGGGGGCTCTAGAAGGGTCTAGGTGCTTTTAGAAGGGTCCTGGGGGGCTCTAGAAGGGTCTGGGGGCTTTTAGAAGGGACCTGGGGGGCCTCTAAAAGGGTCTGGGAGCTTTAGAATGGTCCTGGGAGGTTCTAGAATGGTCTGGGGTTTTTTAGAAGGATCCGGGGAGGGTCTAGAAGGGTCTGGGGGCTTTTAGAAGGGTCCTGGGGTCCTCTAGAAGGGTCTGGGGGCTTTTTAGATGGGTCATAGGGGTCTCTAGAAGGGTCAGGGGGCTTTTAGAAGGGTACTGGGGGGCTCTAGAATGGTCTGGGGGCTTTTAGAATGATCCGGGGACGGTCTAGAAGGGTCTGGGTGCTTTTTGAATGATCCTAGGGGGCTCTAGAAGGGTCTTTGGGTTTTTAGAAGGATCCGGGGAGTGTCTAGATGGGTCTGGGGGCTTTTAGAACGGTCCTGGGGTTCTCTAGAAGGGTCTGGTGGCTTTTAGAAGGGTCCTGGGAGGCTCTAGAAGGGTCTGGGTGCTTTTATTAGGGTCCGGGGAGCCTCTAGAAGAGTCTGGGTGCTTTTAGAAAGGTCCTGGGGGGCTCTAGAAGGGTCTAGAGGCTTTTAGACGAGTCCTGGGGGGTCTAGAAGCGTCTGGGGGCTTGTAGAAGGGTCCTCGGGGGCACTAGAAGGGTCTGGGTGCTTTTAGAAGGGTCCTGAGGGCCTCTAGAAGGGTCTGGGGGCTTTTAGAAGGGTCCGGGGGGGCTCTAGAAGGGTCTGGGGGCTTGTAGAAAGGTACTGGTAGGCTCTAGAAGGGTCTGGGGGCTTTTAGAAGGGTCCTGGGAGGCTCTAGAAGGGTCTGGGGTCTTTTAGAAGGGTACTGGGTGGCTCTAGAAGGGTCTGGGGGCTTTTAGAAGGGTCCTGGGGGTCTCTAGAAGAGTCTAGGGTCTTTTAGAAGTGTCCTGGGAGGCTCTAGAAGGGTCTGGGGGCTTTTAGAATGGTCCTGGGATGCTCTAGAACTTTCTGGGTGCTTTTAGAAGGGTCCTGGGCGGCTCTAGAAGGTTCTGGGTGCTTTCAGAAAGGTCCAGGGGGCCTCTAGAATGGTCTGGAGGCTTTTAGAAGGGTCCGGGGGCTTTTAGACGGGTCCTGGGGTGCTCTAGAAGGGACGGGGTTCCTTAAGAGGAGGCCTGGGGGGCTCTAGAAGGGTCTGGGGGCTTTTAGAAGGGTCCTGGGGTGCTCTAGAAGGGTCTGGGGTCTTTCAGAATGCTCCTGGGGGACTCTAGAAGGGTCTGGGATCTATTAGAGTGGTTCGGGGGGGCTCTAGAACGGTCTGGAGGCTTTTAGAAGGGTCTTGGAGGGCTCTAGAAGGGTCTGGGGGCTTTTAGAATAATCCGGGGAGAGTCTAGAAGGGTCTGGGTTCTTTTAGAATAGTCCTGGGAGGTTTTAGAAGGGTCTGGGGTCTTTTAGAATGATCAGGGTGAGGGTCTAGAAGGGTCTGGGCGCTTTTAGACGGGTCCTGGGGGGCTCTAGAAGGGTCTGGAGGCTTTTAGAATGATCCGGGGAGGGTCTAGAAGGGTCTGTGGGCCTTTAGAATGGTCCTGGGGGGCTCTAGATTGGTCTGGGTGTTTTTAGAAGGGTCCTGGGGGGCTCAAGAAGGTTCTGGGTTCTTTTAGATGGGTCCTGGGATGCTCTAGAAGGGTTTGGGTGTTTTAGAAGGGCCCTGGGGGGCTCTAGAATGTTCTGGGGAATGTCAGAAGAATCTTGTGGGTCTCTAGAAGGGTCTGGGGGCTTTTAGAAGGGTCCTGGGGGGCTCTAGAAGGGTCTGGGTGCATTTAGAAGGGTACTGGGGGGCTCTAGAAGGGTCTTGGTGCTTTTAGAAAGGTCCTGGGGGCCTCTAGAAGGGTCTGAGGGCTTTTAGAAGGGTCCTGGGGGGCTCTAGAAGGGTCTGGTTGCTTTTAGAAGGGTCCTGTGGTGCTCTAGAAGGGACGGGGTGCCTTAAGAGGAGGCCTGGGGGGCTCTAGAACGGTCTGGGGGCTTTTAGAAGGGTCCTGGGGTGCTCTAGAAGGGTCTGGGGGCTTTTAGAATGCTCCTGGTTGTCTCTAGAAATGTCTGGAGTCTTTTAGAAGGATCCGGGGAGTGTCTAGAAGTGTCTGCGGCCTTTCAGAAGGGTCCTGGGGGGCTCTAGAAGGGTCTGGGGGCTTTTAGAAGGGTCCTGGGGGGGTCTAGAAGGGTCTGGGGGCTTTTAGAATGGTCCTGGGAGGCTCTAGAAGGGTCTGGGTCCTTTTAGAAGGGTCCTGGGGGGCTCTAGAAGGGTCTGGGGGCTTTTAGAATGATCCGGGGAGGGTCTAGAAGGTTCTGGGGGCTTTTAGAAAGGTCCAGGGGTGCTCTAGAAGAGTCTGGGGTCTTTTAGAAGGGTCCCGGCGTTCTCTAGAAGGGTCTGGGGGCATTTAGAAGTATCCTGGGGGCCTCTAGAAGGGTCTGGGATCTATTACAGGGGTCCGGTAGGGGTCTAGAAGGGTCTGGGGGCTTTTAGAAGGGTCCTGGGAGGCTCTAGAAGGGTCTGGGGGCTTTTAGAAGGGTCCTGGGATGCTCTGGAATGGTCTGGGGGCTTGTAGAAGGGTCCTGGGGGGCTCTAGAAGGGTCTGGGTGCTTTTAGAAGGGTCCTTGTGGGCTCTAGAAGGGTCTGGGGGCTTGTAGAAAGTTCCTGGGAGGCTCTAGAAAAGTCTGGGTGCTTTTATAAGGGTCCTGGGGGGCTCTAGAAGGGTCTGGGGGCTTTTAGAAGGGTCCTGGGAGGATCTAGAAGGGTCTGGGTGCTTTTAGAAGCGTCCTGGGTGGCTCTAGTAGGGTCTGGGGGCTTTTAGAAGGGTCCTGGGGGTCTCTAGAAGGGTCTGGGAGCTTTTAGAAGGGTCCTGGGAGGCTCTCGAAGGGTCTGGGGGCTTTTAGAACTGTCCTTGGATGCTCTAGAAGGGTCTGGGGTCTTTTAGAATGGTTCTGGGATGCTCTAGAAGGTTCTGGGGGCTTTCAGAAGGGTCCAGGGGTCCTCTAGAAGGGTCTGGGGGCTTTTAGAAGGGTCCTGGGGTGCTCTAGAAGGGTCTTGGGACTTTAAGAAGGGTCCTGGGGTGTCCTAGAAGGGACGGGGTGCCTTAAGAGGGGCCCTGGGGCGCTCTAGAAGGGTCTGGGGGCTTTTAGAATGCTCCTGGGAGGCTCTGGAAGGGTCTGTGTGCTTTTAGAAGGGTCCTGGGGCCCTCTAGAAGGGTCTGAGTGCTTTTAGAAGGGTCATGGGGGTCTCTAGAAGGGTCTGGGGGCTTTTAGAATGATCCGGGGAGGGTCTAGAAGGTTCTGGGGTCTTTTAGAAGGGTCCTGGGGGGCTCTAGAAGGGTCTGGGGGCTTTTAGAAGGGTCCCGGGGTTCTCTAGAAGGGTCTGGGGGCATTTAGAAGTATCCTGGGGGCCTCTAGAAGGGTCTGGGATCTATTAGAGTGGTCCGGGGGGGGTCTAGAAGGGTCTGGGGGCTTTTAGAAGGGTCCTGGGAGGCTCTAGAAGGGTCTGGGGGCTTTTAGAAGGTTCCTGGGGTTCTCTAGAAGGGTCTGGGGACTTATAGAAGGGTCCTGGGGTCCTCTAGGAGGGTCTGAGAACTATTAGAGTGGTTCGGGGGGGCTCTAGAAGGGTCAGGAGGCTTTTAGAAGGGTCTTGGGGGGCTCTAGAAGGGTCTGGGGGCTTTTAGAATAATCCGGGGAGGGTCTAGAAGGGTCTGGGTTCTTTTAGAATAGTCCTGGGAGGTTTTAGAAGGGTCTGGGGTCTTTTAGAATGATCAGGGGAGGGTCTAGAAGGGTCTGGGCGCTTTTAGACGGGTCCTGGGGGGCTCTACAAGGGTCTGGAGGCTTTTAGAGTGGTTCTGGGGGGCCCTAGAAAGGTCTGGGTTCATTTAGAAGGATCCGGGGAGGGTCTAGAAAGGTCGGGGGGCTATTAGAAGGGTAATGGGAGGATCTAGAAGAATCTGGGGGCTTTTAGAATGATCCGGGGAGGGTCTAGAAGGGTCTGTGGGCCTTTAGAAGGTTCCTGGGGGCCTCTAGAAGGGTCTGGGGGCTTTTAGAATGATCCTGGGGGGCTCTAGAAGGGTCTGGGGTCTTTTCGAAGGATCCGGGGAGGGTCTAGAAGGGTCTGGGGTCTTTTAGAAGGGTCCTAGGGGCCTCTAGAAGGGTCTGGGGGCTTTTTGATGGGACCTAGGGGGCTCTAGAAGGGTCTGGGTTCTTTTAGAATGATCCTGGGGGGCTCTAGAAGGGTCTGGGGGCTTTTAGAATGATCCGGGGAGGGTCTAGATAGGTCTGGGGGCCTTTAGAATGGTCCTGGGGGGCTCTAGAAGGGTCTGTTGCTTTTAGCAGGGTCCTGGGAGGCTCTAGAAGGGTCTGGGGGCTTTTAGAAGAGTCCTGGGTGGCTCTAGAGGGTTCTGGGGGGTTTTAGAAGGGTCCTAGGGGCCTCTAGAAGGGTCTGGGGGCTTTTAGAAGGGTCCTGGGATGCTCTAGAAGGGTCTGGGTGCTTTTAGAAGGGTCCTCGGATGCTCTAGAAGGGTCTGGGGTCTTTTAGAAGGGTCCTGGGGGGCTCTAGAATGTTCTGGGGGCTTTCAGAAGGGTCCTGGGTGTCTCTAGAAGGGTCTGGGGGCTTTTAAAT
The DNA here is from genome assembly GCA_033459285.1 of Clamator glandarius. NCBI lineage: Eukaryota > Metazoa > Chordata > Aves > Cuculiformes > Cuculidae > Clamator > Clamator glandarius. The sequence goes on from JAUNZM010002394.1 coordinate 20,049, forward strand.
GGGTCCTGGGGGGCTCTAGAATGGTCTGGGGGCTTTTAGAAGGGTCCTGGGTGGCTCTAGAAGGGTCTGGGGGCTTTTAGAAGGGTCCTGGAGGGCTCTAGAAGGTTCTGGGGACTTTCAGAAGGGTCCTGGGGGTCTCTAGAAATGTCTGGGGGCTTTTAGAAGGGTCCTGGGGGGCTCTAGAAGGGTCTGGGTGCCTTTAGAAGGGTCCTGGGTGACTCTAGAATGTTCTGCTGGCTTTCAGAAGGGTCCTGGTGTCTTCTAGAAGGGTCTGGGGGTTTTAGAAGGGTCCTGGGGGTCTCTAGAAGTGTCTGAGTGCCGTTAGAAGGGTCCTGGGTGACTCTAAAATGTTCTGCTGGCTTTCAGAAGGGTCCTGGGGTCCTCTAGAAGGGTCTGGGGGCTTTTAGAATGGTTTTGGGTGGCTCTAGAAGGGTCTGGGGGCTTTTAGAAGGATCCTGGGGTGCTCTAGAATGGTCTGGGGGCTTTTTGAAGGGTCCTGGCGGGCTCTAGAAGGTTCTGGGTGCTTTTAGAAGGGTCCTGGGTGGCTCTAGAAGGGTCTGGGGAATTTTAGAAGGGTCCTCGGATGCTCTAGAAGGGTCTAGGTGCTTTTAGAAGGGTCCTGGAGAGCTCTAGAAGGTTCTGGGGTCTTTCAGAAGGGTCCTGGGAGTCTCTAGAAGGGTCAGGGCGCTTTTAGAAAGGGTCCTGGGGGGCTCTAGAAGGGTCTGGGTGCCTTTAGAAGGGTCCTGGGTGACTCTAGAATGTTCTGCTGGCTTTCAGAATGGTCCTGAATTCCTCTAGAAGGGTCTGGGGTCTTTTAGAAGGGTCCGGGGGGGCTCTAGAAGGGTCTGGGGGCTTTCAGAAGGGTCCTGGGGTGCTCTAGAAGGGTCTGGGGACTTTTAGAAGGGTCCTGGGGTGCTCTAGAAGGGACGGGGTTCCTTAAGAGGGGCCCTGGGTGCCTCTTGAAGGGTCTGGGGGCATTTAGAAGGGTCCTGGGGGGCTGTAGAAGGGTCTAGATGCTTTTAGAAGGGTACTGGGGGGCTCTAGAAGGGTCTGGGGGCTTTTAGAAGTGTCCTGGGGTGCTCTAGAAGGATCTGGGTAATTTTAGAAGGGTCCTCGGATGCTCTAGAAGGGTCTGGGTGCTTTTAGAAGGGTCCTATAGGGCTCTAGAAGGTTCTGGGTCTTTCGGTAGGGTCCTGGGGGTCTCTAGAAGGGTCTGGGCGCTTTTAGAAGGGTCCTGGGGGGCTCTAGAAGGGTCTGGGTGCCTTTAGAAGGGTCCTGGGTGAATCTAGAATGTTCTGCTGGCTTTCAGAAGGGTCCTGGGGTCCTCTAGAAGGGTCTGGGGTCTTTTAGAAGGGTCCGGGGAGGCTCTAGAAGGGTCTGGGGGCTTTTAGAAGGGTCCTGGGGTGCTCTAGAAGGGTCTGGGGACTTTTAGAAGGGTCCTGGGGTGCTCTAGAAGGGACGGGGTTCCTTAAGAGGGGCCCTGGGTGCCTCTTGAAGGGTCTGGGGGCATTTAGAAGGGTCCTGGGGGGCTCTAGAAGGGTCTAGGGGCTTTTAGAAGGGTACTGGGGGGCTCTAGAAGGGTCTGGGGGCTTTTAGAATGATCCTGGGGGGCTCTAGAAGGGTCTGGGGTCTTTTCGAAGGATCCGGGGAGGCTCTAGAAGGGTCTGGGGACTTTTAGAAGGGTCCTAGGGGCCTCTAGAAGGGTCTGGGGGCTTTTAGATGGGTCCTAGGGGGCTCTAGAAGGGTCTGGGGGCTTTTAGAATGATCCTGGGGGGCTCTAGAAGTGTTGGGGGCTTTTAGAATGATCCAGGGACGGTCTAGAAAGGTCTGGGG
>JAUNZM010002395.1:0-64961 GCA_033459285.1 Clamator glandarius
GGGTTTAGGGGGCTCTTTGGGGGGTCTTGGGGGGTCAGAAGGGGTCTCAGGGGGCTCGGGATGGTCCTGGGGGGCTCGAGGGGATTTAGGGGGGGCCTCTGGGGGGGGAAATTGGGAGATTCAGGGGGGTTTAGGGGGTTTGGGGGGACTCTGGGGGCTCCTGGGGCATCAAGGAGGGTTTTAGGGGGCTCTTTGGGGGGTTCTGGGGGGTCAGAAGGGGTCTCAGGGGGCTCGGGATGGTCCTGGGGGGCTCAAGGGGATTTAGGGGGGGCCTCTGGGGGGGGAAATTGGGAGATTCAGGGGGGTTTAGGGGGTTTGGGGGGACTCTGGGGGCTCCGGGGCATCAAGGAGGGTTTTAGGGGGCTCTTTGGGGGGTTCTGGGGGGTCAGAAGGGGTCTCAGGGGGCTCGGGATGGTCCTGGGGGGCTCGAGGGGATTTAGGGGGGCCTCTGGGTGGGAAATTGGGAGATTCAGGGGGGTTTAGGGGGTTTGGGGGGACTCTGGGGGCTCCGGGGGCATCAAGGAGGGTTTTAGGGGGCTCTTTGGGGGGTTCTGGGGGGTCAGAAGGGGTCTCAGGGGGCTCGGGATGGTCCTGGGGGGCTCGAGGGGATTTAGGGGGGCCTCTGGGGGGGGAAATTGGGAGATTCAGGGGGGTTTAGGCGGTTTGGGGGGACTCTGGGGGCTCCGGGGGCATCAAGGAGGGTTTTTAGGGGGCTCTTTGGGGGGTTCTGGGGGGTCAGAAGGGGTCTCAGGGGGCTCGGGATGGTCCTGGGGGGCTCAAGGGGATTTAGGGGGGCCTCTGGGGGGGGAAATTGGGAGATTCAGGGGGGTTTAGGGGGGGTTTGGGGGGACTCTGGGGGGCTCCGGGGGCATCAAGGAGGGGTTTAGGGGGCTCTTTGGGGGGTTCTGGGGGGTCAGAAGGGGTCTCAGGGGACTCGGGATGGTCCTGGGGGGCTCGAGGGGATTTAGGGGGGCCTCTGGGGGGGGGAAATTGGGAGATTCAGGGGGGTTTAGGGGGGTTTGGGGGGACTCTGGGGGCTCCTGGGGCATCAAGGAGGGTTTTAGGGGGCTCTTTGGGGGGTTCTGGGGGGTCAGAAGGGGTCTCAGGGGGCTCGGGATGGTCCTGGGGGCTCAAGGGGATTTAGGGGGGCCTCTGGGGGGGGAAATTGGGAGATTCAGGGGGGTTTAGGGGGTTTGGGGGGACTCTGGGGGCTCCGGGGGCATCAAGGAGGGTTTTAGGGGGCTCTTTGGGGGGTTCTGGGGGGTCAGAAGGGGTCTCAGGGGGCTCGGGATGGTCCTGGGGGGCTCGAGGGGATTTAGGGGGGCCTCTGGGTGGGAAATTGGGAGATTCAGGGGGGTTTAGGGGGTTTGGGGGGACTCTGGGGGCTCCGGGGGCATCAAGGAGGGTTTTAGGGGGCTCTTTGGGGGGTTCTGGGGGGTCAGAAGGGGTCTCAGGGGGCTCGGGATGGTCCTGGGGGGCTCGAGGGGATTTAGGGGGGCCTCTGGGGGGGGGAAATTGGGAGATTCAGGGGGGTTTAGGCGGTTTGGGGGGGACTCTGGGGGCTCCGGGGGCATCAAGGAGGGTTTTAGGGGGCTCTTTGGGGGGTTCTGGGGGGTCAGAAGGGGTCTCAGGGGGCTCGGGATGGTCCTGGGGGGCTCGAGGGGATTTAGGGGGGCCTCTGGGGGGGAAATTGGGAGATTCAGGGGGGTTTAGGGGGTTTGGGGGGACTCTGGGGGCTCCGGGGGCATCAAGGAGGGGTTTAGGGGGCTCTTTGGGGGGTTCTGGGGGGTCAGAAGGGGGTCTCAGGGGGCTCGGGGATGGTCCTGGGGGGCTCAAGGGGATTTAGGGGGGCCTCTGGGGGGGGAAATTGGGAGATTCAGGGGGATTTTAGGGGGTTTGGGGGGACTCTGGGGGCTCCGGGGGCATCAAGGAGGGTTTTTAGGGGGCTCTTTGGGGGGTTCTGGGGGGTCAGAAGGGGTCTCAGGGGGCTCGGGATGGTCCTGGGGGGCTCGAGGGGATTTATAGGGGGGCCTCTGGGGGGGGAAATTGGGAGATTCAGGGGGGTTTAGGGGGTTTTGGGGGGGACTCTGGGGGCTCCGGGGGCATCAAGGAGGGTTTTTAGGGGGCTCTTTGGGGGGTTCTGGGGCGTCAGAAGGGGTCTCAGGGGGCTCGGGATGGTCCTGGGGGGCTCGAGGGGATTTAGGGGGGCCTCTGGGGGGGGAAATTGGGAGATTCAGGGGGGTTTAGGGTGTTTGGGGGGACTCTGGGGGCTCCGGGGGCATCAAGGAGGGTTTTAGGGGGCTCTTTGGGGGGTTCTGGGGGGTCAGAAGGGGGTCTCAGGGGGCTCGGGATGGTCCTGGGGGCTCAAGGGGATTTAGGGGGGCCTCTGGGGGGGAAATTGGGAGATTCAGGGGGATTTAGGGGGTTTGGGGGACTCTGGGGGCTCCGGGGCATCAAGAGGGTTTTAGGGGGCTCTTTGGGGGGTTCTGGGGGGTCAGAAGGGGTCTCAGGGGGCTCGGGATGGTCCTGGGGGGCTCGAGGGGATTTAGGGGGGCCTCTGGGGGGGAAATTGGGAGATTCAGGGGGTTTAGGGGGTTTGGGGGGACTCTGGGGGCTCCTGGGGCATCAAGGAGGGTTTTAGGGGGCTCTTTGGGGGGTTCTGGGGGGTCAGAAGGGGTCTCAGGGGGCTTGGGATGGTCCTGGGGGTCAAAAGCAGTCTGGGGGGGCTCTGGGGGGTCAGGGGGGTTCTGGGGGACTCAGGGCACTGGGAAGCACTGGGATGCACTGGGGATGCACCAGGAGGCACTGGATGCATTGGGATGGACTGAGAGGCATTGAGGGGGCAGTAGGTGGCACTGGGAGGCACTGGGGAACACTGGGATACACTGGGACGCACTGGGGATGCACTAGGAGGCACTGGGATGCACTGGGATGCCCTGAGAGGCTTTGAGGGCACTGGGAGGCACTGGGATGCCCTGAGAGGCATTGGGGGGCACTGGATGCACTGGGATGCCCTGGAGAGCATTGGAGGGCACTGGGAGGCACTGGGATGCCCTGAGAGGCATTGGGGGGCACTGGGAGGCACTGGGATGCCCTGAGAGGCATTGGGGGGGTACTGGGAGGCACTGGAACACACTGAGAGGCATTGGGGGGGCACTAGGTGGCACTAGGATGGACTGGGATGCACTTGGGATGCACTAGGAGGCACTGGGGAACGCTGGGACTCACTGGATGCCCTGAGAGGCACTGGGAGGCACTGGGAGGCATTGGAGGGGCACTGGGAGGACACACTGAGAGGCATGGGAGGGGGCACTAGGTGGCACTAGGATGGACTGGGATGCACTGGGGAGGCACTGGGAGGCACTGGGACACCCTGAGAGGCATGGGGGGGGCACTAGGGAACACTGGGGATGCACTGGGGAGGCACTGGGAGGCACTGGAGGTTCACTGGGACATACTGAGAGGCATTGGGGGGGCACTAGGTGGCACTGGGACACACTGGGATGCCCTGAGAGGCATTGGGGGGGACACTGGGAGGCACTGGGAGGCACTAGGAGGCACTGGGGAACACTGGGATGCACTGGGGATGCTCTTGGAGGCACTGGGATGCCCTGAGAGGCGTTGGGGGGGGGCACTGGGGTGCACTGGGACACACTGGATGCACTAGGAGACACTGGGGAGCACTGGGATACACTGGGACACACTGAGAGGCATTGAGGGGGAGGCACTGGGACGCAAAGAGAGGCACTGGGCTGGGGGGGCACTGGGATGCACTGGGAGGCACTGGGGTGCCCTAAGAGGCATTGCGGGGGGGGGCGCACTGGGTGGCACTGGGATGCCCTGAGAGGCACTGGGGGGGGGCACTGGGGTACCCTAAGAGGCATTGGCGGGGGCACTGGGGTGCCTAAGAGGCATTGGCGGAGGGTGCACTGGGAGGCACTGGGAGGCACTGGGGTGCCCTGAGAGGCATTGGGGGGGGCACTGGGATGCCCTAAGAGGCCATTGGCGGAGGGTGCACTGGGAGGCACTGGGGGGAGGCACTGGGGGGGGGCACTGGGAGGCACTGGGGTACCCTAAGAGGCATTGGGGGGGGGCACTGGGATGCCCTAAGAGGCATTGGAGGAGGGTGCACTGGGAGGCACTGGGAGGCACTGGGGGGGGGCAACTGGGAGGCACTGGGGTACCCTAAGAGGCATTGGGGGGGGCACTGGGATGCCCTAAGAGGCATTGGAGGAGGGTGCACTGGGAGGCACTGGGGGGGGGCACTGGGGGGGAGGCACTGGGGTACCCTAAGAGGCATTGGGGGGTGGCACTGGGGTGCCCCTAAGAGGCATTGGCGGAGGGTGCACTGGGAGGCACTGGGGGGGAGGCACTGGGAGGCACTGGGGTACCCTAAGAGGCATTGGGGGGGGGGGGCACTGGGATGCCCTAAGAGGCATTGGCGGAGGGTGCACTGGGAGGCACTGGGAGGCACTGGGGTGCCCTGAGAGGCATTGGGGGGGGCACTGGGATGCCCTAAGAGGCATTGGCGGAGGGTGCACTGGGAGGCACTGGGAGGCACTGGGAGGCACTGGGGTACCCTAAGAGGCATTGGGGGGGGGGCACTGGGATGCCCTAAGAGGCATTGGCGGAGGGTGCACTGGGAGGCACTGGGAGGCACTGGGGTGGGGGGGGGGCACTGGGAGGCACTGGGAGGCACCGGGTGCCACACGGTCCCTTTCCCCTGGCGTCCCCCCCCCCTTCTCCCCAGGCTTTTGCCCCCGTCGAGCCGCAGCTTCGTCCTGCGGGACGTGGCGTCCGGGCGCCGCTACGAGGTCTGCGTCTCGGCCCTGTTGGCGTTGGGGCCTTCGGCCTCGCCCGTCGCTCGCGGCGTGGGTTGCGTCTCCTTTACCTCCTCTTCTTCGTCTTCGTCTTCGTCGTCGTCGTCGTCGTCCTCCTCGCCCGCCTGCGGCAACGCCCTGGCCACCCCCCATTTTTTAGGGGGCACCGTCATCGTCCGTCATCGCGCCGCCATCGCCGCCTCCGTCCTCGTCTTCATCCTCATCCTCACCGCCCGCTACAAAGCCGCTTCGGCTCGACGCTCCCCGGTCTCCGTAGCCAACGTTTGTTCCCAAACAACGGCCGCAATTCCCAATCGTTGGAGCCCATGGGTGCCTTCCCCCCCCCCCCCACCCCAACGGCACCCATGGGTGCCGTTGGGGTGGGGGGGGGGGAAGGCACCCATGGGTGCCGCCGAGGCCTTGTTCCCCAGCCACAGCTACCCCCGGCGCTCCCGGACTCGCCGTCACGGCTCGTTGCCGCGACTCGATTTGCCGGAGGCGACGCCGACGCTGCGTCCGTCCTTTGGGAGCACCCACTGGATGCTCGAAAGCACCGTTTGACCGGGCCGCGGGTAGCACCCAAGGGTGCTGGAGAAGGGGCCCAATGGAGCTTTAGGGGGGACACTCTTGGGGGGCTCCCTTTGGGTGCTCCTGGGTGGTTGAAGGGAAGGTTTGGGGGGGGGGGGCTCCTGGGCACCCTTGGGTGCTCCAAGACGTCGAAACGTGCTCCTGAGGGCTCCTTCAGCACCCTTGGGTACTCCTGGGTGGTTGAATGGAAGGTTTGGAGGGGCTCCTGGGCACCCTTGGGTGCTCCAAGACGTCTAAATGTGGTCCTGGGGGCTCCCTCAGCACCCTTGGGTACTCCTGGGTGGTTGAATGGAAGGTTTGGAGGGGCTCCTGGGCACCCTTGGGTGCTCCAAGACGTCTAAATGTGGTCCTGGGGGCTCCCTCAGCACCCTTGGGTACTCCTGGGTGGTTGAATGGAAGGTTTGGAGGGGCTCCTGGGCACCCTTGGGTGCTCCAAGACGTCTAAATGTGGTCCTGGGGGCTCCCTCAGCACCCTTGGGTGCTCCTGGGTGGTTGAATGGAAGGTTTGGAGGGGCTCCTGGGCACCCTTGGGTGCTCCAAGACGTCTAAATGTGGTCCTGGGGGCTCCCTCAGCACCCTTGGGTGCTCCTGGGTGGCTGAATGGAAGGTTTGGAGGGGCTCCTGGGCACCCTTGGGTGCTCCAAGACGTCTAAACGTGGTCCTGGGTGCTCCCTCAGCACCCTTGGGGGCTTCTTGGCACCCTTGGGTGCTCCTGGGTGGTTGAATGGAAGGTTTGGAAGGGCTCCTGGGCACCCTTGGGTGCTCCAAGACGTCTAAACGTGGTCCTGGGTGCTCCCTCAGCACCCTTGGGGGCTTCTTGGCACCCTTGGGTGCTCCTGGGTGGCTGAATCGAAGGTTTGGAGGGGCTCTTGGGCACCCTTGGGTGCTCCTGGATGTCCATGGGGGCTCCTGGGACTCTGAATGGAGCCTTGGCTTCTCCTCGGCACCCGTGGGTGCTACTGGGTGGTCAAACATGGGGTTTGGGGGCTCCCTTGGGTGCTCCTGGGCGTCCAAGCGTGGGCTTTGGGGGCTCCTGGGCACCCTTGGGTGCTCCAAGACATCTAAACACGGTCTGGGTGCTCCCTCGGCACCCTTGGGTGCTCCTTGGTGTCTGAAGGGAGCTTCGGGGCCTCCTAGGCGCCCTTGGGTGCTCCAAGGTGTCCAAACGCTGGCTTTGGGGGCTCCCTTGGGTGCTCCTGGGTGTCCAAATGGAGACCTAGGGGCTACTTGGCACCTTTGGGTGCTCCCGGGCTCCCCAAGGCTTCTAAAGGGAACCGTGTGTGCTCCAAGGTGTCCAAGTGCACCCATGGGTGCTCCTGGGAGTCCAAGGCCACCCCCCCCCCCCCCCCGCCCCGGGTGCTCCGAGGTGTCTCCAGGTGCTTGGAAGCACCCATGGGTGCTCCTGGGGCTCCAAAGGCAGCCTGGGAGTACGTGTGGACACCCCCGGGAGCCCCCCTCGGACACACGTGGGCACCCCCGGACACACACGTGGACACCCCCCCCCGACACACAGGAGCCCCCCCCGGGACATACATGTGCCCCCCCGACACACGTGGGTGCCCTGGCACACGCGTGGCCCCCCCCAGACACATGTGGGTGCCCTGGGACAGATGTGCCCCCCCCCTCCAGACACACGCGTGTGGCGTGCCCCCCCTAGACACACATGTGGGTGCCCTGGGACATATGTGGCCCCCCCAGACACGTGTGGGTGACCCGGGACATGCGTGGCCCCCCCCCCCCCCCCCGGACATATGTGGGTGCCCCGAGACACGCGTGTGCCCCCCCCGGACATACGTGGGTGCCCCGGGACACGCGTGGCCCCCCCCAGACACGTGTGGGTGCCCCAGGACACGCGTGTGCCCCCCCGGACATATGTGGGTGCCCCGGGACACGCGTGGCCCCCCCCAGACACGTGTGGGTGCCCCAGGACACGCGTGTGCCCCCCCAGACACGTGTGGGTGCCCCGGGACACGCGTGTGCCCCCCCCGCCACTGACCTGTCTGCACAGATGACACGAGAACCGCAGCCCCCCCCCAGCGCCCCCCATCCCAAAGGGGGGGCCCGGACCCCCCTCTAACCCTCCTTTCCTCCCGGCTCCAATCTGGCTGCGCCAGCTGCCCCCCCCCCTTATGCCCCCCCCTTATGCCCCCCCCCAAATCTTTAACACAAGTTTTTACATTAAAAACCTGTGCCCCCCCCTGCCCGGGGCGACGGAACCAGAGACGGATTGGGGGGGGCTGGTTCAATGTGGGGGGGTCTGTGTCAATAAGGGGGGCTGGTTCAATGTCGGGGGGTCTGGTTCAAGGTGGGGGTCTGGTTCAATGGGGGGGGCTGGTTCAATGTCGGGGGGTCTGGTTCAATGGGGGGGTCTGGTTCAATGGGGGGGGCTGGTTCAAGGGGGGGGCTGGTTCAATGTGGGGGGGCTGGTTCAATGGGGGGGTCTGGTTCAATGTGGGGGGGTCTGGTTCAAGGTGGAGGTCTGGTTCAATGGGGGGGCTGGTTCAATGTGGGGGGGCTGGGTCAATGGGGGGGCTGGTTCAAGGTGGAGGTCTGGTTCAATGGGGGGGCTGGTTCAATGTGGGGGGGTCTGGTTCAAGGTGGAGGTCTGGTTCAATGGGGGGGCTGGTTCAATGTGGGGGGGCTGGGTCAATGGGGGGGCTGGTTCAAGGGGGGGGCTGGTTCAAGGGGGGGGGCTGGTTCAATGGGGGGGGCTGGTTCAATGGGGGGGCTGGTTCAATGGGGGGGGCTGGTTCAATGGGGGGGCTGGTTCAATGGGGGGGGCTGGTTCAATGGGGGGGCTGGTTCAATGGGGGGGCTGGTTCAAGGGGGGGGTCTGGTTCAATGGGGGGGTCTGGGTCAATGGGGGGGGCTGGTTCAATGGGGGAGGTCTGGGTCAATGGGGGGGGTCTGGTTCAAGGGGGGGGTCTGGTTCAATGGGGGGGTCTGGTTCAATGGGGGGGGCTGGTTCAATGGGGGGGCTGGTTCAATGGGGGGGGCTGGTTCAATGGGGGGGGCTGGTTCAATGGGGGGGTCTGGTTCAAGGGGGGGTTGGTTCAAGGGGGGGCTGGTTCAATGGGGGGGCTGGTTCAATGGGGGGGGCTGGTTCAATGGGGGAGGTCTGGGTCAATGGGGGGGGCTAGTTCAATGGGGGGGTCTGGTTCAATGGGGGGGGCTGGTTCAATGGGGGGGCTGGTTCAAGGGGGGGTTGGTTCAAGGGGGGGCTGGTTCAAGGGGGGGGCTGGTTCAATGGGGGGGGCTGGTTCAATGGGGGGGCTGGTTCAAGGAGGGGGACTGGTTCAATGTTGGGGGGTCTGGTTCAAGGGGGGGGCTGGCTCAAGGGGGGGTTGGTTCAAGGGGGGGCTGGTTCAATGGGGGGGCTGGTTCAATGGGGGGGCTGGTTCAAGGAGGGGGACTGGTTCAATGTTGGGGGGTCTGGTTCAAGGTGGGGGGGTCTGGTTCAAGTGGGGGGCTGGTTCAATGTGGGGGGGGCTGGTTCAATGTGTGTGGGGGGGGCAGCTTGGCCTTGGCCCCCCTAAATTGTGCCTCAGTTTCCCCAAGGCCAAGGGGGGGGGGGCATGTGGGTGTTTTCCCATGAGGGGGGGCAGATACTGGACACCTGGGGCCATTCCCAGGCCGGGGGGGGCCCTGGTTCCATTTCTATGGGAAGGAATGAAGGGAGGGATCTGGGGGGGGCCCTGGTTCCATTCCCAATGGGAAGGAGCTGGGGGGGGCACCTGGTTCCATTCCTGCGGGAAGGAGTGAAGGGAAGGATCTGGGGGGGCCCTAGGGGGCCCCGGTTCCATTCCCAATGGGAAGGAGTGAAGGGAAGGATCTAGGGGGGCACCTGGTTCCATTCCCAATGGGAAGGAGTGAAGGGAAGGATCTGGGGGTGCCCCTGGTTCCATTCCCAATGGGAAGGAGCTGGGGGGGGCACCTGGTTCCTTCCATTCCTATGGGAAGGAGCGAAGGGAGGGATCTAGGGGCCCCAGTTTCCATTCCCAATGGGAAGGAGCTGGGGGGGGGGCACCTGGTCCCATTCTCAATGGGAAGGAGCGAAGGGAGAGATCCGGGGGGGGGCACCTGGTCCCATTCTCAATGGGAAGGAGCGAAGGGAGAGATCCGGGGGGGGCCCAGTTTCCATTCCCAAGGGAAGGAGCTGGGGGGGGGCACCTGGTCCCCTTCCCAATGGGAAGGAGTGAAGGGAGGGATCTGGGGGGGGGGCTGGTCCCATTCCCAATGGGAAGGAGCTGGGGGGGGCACCTGGTCCCATTCCCATTGGGAAGGAGTGAAGGGAGGGATCTGGGGGGGGCCCTGGTTCCATTCCCAATGGGAAGGAGCTGGGGGGGGGGCACCTGGTTCCATTCCTATGGGAAGGAGTGAAGGGAGGGATCTGGGGGGGCCCTAGGGGGCCCCTGGTTCCATTCCCAATGGGAAGGAGCTGGGGGGGGGGCACCTGGTTCCATTCCTGCGGGAAGGAGTGAAGGGAAGGATCTGGGGGGGCCCTAGGGGGCCCCTGGTCCCCTTCCCAATGGGAAGGAGCGAAGGGAGGGATCCGGGGGGGCCCCAGTTTCCATTCCCAAGGGAAGGAGCTGGGGGGGGGCACCTGGTCCCCTTCCCAATGGGAAGGAGCGAAGGGAGGGATCCGGGGGGGCCCCAGTTTCCATTCCCAAGGGAAGGAGCTGGGGGGGGGGCCCTGGTCCCCTTCCCAATGGGAAGGAGCGAAGGGACGGATCCGGGGGGGGTCCCAGTTTCCATTCCCAAGGGAAGGAGCTGGGGGGGGGCACCTGGTCCCATCCCCAATGGGAAGGAGCGAAGGGAGGGATCCGGGGGGGCCCCAGTTTCCATTCCCAAGGGAAGGAGCTGGGGGGGGGCACCTGGTCCCCTTCCCAATGGGAAGGAGCGAAGGGAGGGATCCGGGGGGTCCCCAGTTTCCATTCCCAAGGGAAGGAGCTGAGGGGGGGGCCCTGGTCCCCTTCCCAATGGGAAGGAGCGAAGGGACGGATCCGGGGGGGGGTCCCAGTTTCCATTCCCAAGGGAAGGAGCTGGGGGGGGGCACCTGGTCCCCTTCCCAATGGGAAGGAGCGAAGGGAGGGATCCGGGGGGGCCCCAGTTTCCATTCCCAAGGGAAGGAGCTGGGGGGGGGGGGGCACCTGGTCCCCTTCCCAATGGGAAGGAGCGAAGGGAGGGATCCGGGGGGGGGCCCCAGTTTCCATTCCCAAGGGAAGGAGGTGTCGGAGCCGTGCCGGGGGGGCCCTCGGGGGGCACCTGTTCCCTTCCCACGCCGCTCTCCGCCCCCCCCCGGGCGTCCTTGGCCGCGGGTTTATGTGCCGGGCGAGCGGCGGGGCCCGCGGGGGCGATGGGGGCGTTGGCGGCGCTGCTGCTGGTGCTGCTGGTGGCGTCGGCGGCGCCGGGGGGGGCGCAGTGCCCGCTGCCCTCGGAGCTGCGGGCGGCCGACGGCTCGCGGCTCTGCGCCCTCCTCTACGCCGACGACAGCGACTACTACGAGCAGTGCTGCGGCGGGGACAGCCTGGCGGTGCCGCCGGGCGCCGACGCGCCCTACATGCCGCCCGGCTGGGCCGCCCGCGTCTCCTCGCTGGTGGTCGCCACCCGCTGCGAGCTCAGCGTCTGGTCGCGCGGCGGCAAAGGCGGCAGCAGCCGGCGCTTCTCGGCCGGCGCGGTGCCGCGGCTGCAGGAGGTGAGGAGGGGGCTCTTGGGCGACTGGGACGACGCCATCCGCGGCTACTACTGCAAGTGCAACTGAGGCGGGCGGCGGCGGCGGCAACGGGGGCAACGAGAGCCGAGACACCATCAACGAGAGCCGAGGCGAGGCGAGACGCCGCCAACGTCAGCCAAAGCGAGCCGAGACACCGTCAACGTGAGCCAAAACGAGCCAACGGCAGCTGAGACACCGTCAACCTGAGCCAAAACGAGCCAACGGCAGCTGAGACACCGTCAACGTGAGCCAAAACGAGCCAACGGCAGCTGAGACACCGTCAACCTGAGCCAAAACGAGCCAACGGCAGCTGAGACACCGTCAACATGACCCAAGACGTGCCAAGACACCGTCAACATGAGCCAAAACGAGCCAACAGCAGCTGAGACACCATCAACGTGAGCCAAAACGAGCCGAGACACTGTCAACATGAGCCAAAATGAGCCAACAGCAGCTGAGACACCGTCAACATGAGCCAAAACGAGCCAACGGCGGCTGAGACACCATCAACACAGCCAAAATGAGCTGAGACACCATCAACATGAGCCAAAACGAGCCAACGGTGGCCGAGACACCGTCAACGTGAGCCAAAACGAGCCAACGGCAGCTGAGATATCGTCAACATGAGCCAAAACGAACCAACGAGTCGCCGCAAGTCACCGTGGGCTGAGACGAGGCCAGGGTGGCCACCGGGGCTCAGCACGGGTCAGCAGAGCTCGGTCTTGGCCCATACGGTGAGACGCGTCCCCGGCGAGTGCCGCGAGCCGCCACAGGCCAGCGCAGAGCGACCTTCCCGGGAGAAGCCGCTGCGAGTCGATGAAGCGAGCCGGGCCGAGCCCCGCGCAGGCTTCCCGGTGAATCCCCACCGGCTCTCACCGTGTCTTTGCCGCACTCCCCGTCCCCGCCCGATGCCGCCAATAAAGCCCAGAGGCCGCAGCTGCTCCCACCTGGCGGGCGCTTTATTGGGGGCCGGAGCTGGGGGGCCGGCAGCCTGACCCCCCCCCTTTCCCGCGGGGGCCCCCCCAGCCCGCGGCGTTACAAAACCCCATATAAATAGATCCGGTAAAAAACAAAACGGGGGGGGGAAACCAACCCGAAAAACCCCAAAAGGACCCCAAAATGTAGTGTGGGAGGAGGGGGGTGCCGATCAGTAGTGTGGCCGCGGGGCCGGAGCGGTGGGAGATCCGCCCCCCCCGAGAGGGAAAACCGGGATTCGGAAGGAAAAAAGGGGAGAAGGGCCCCGAATGGGCCCCCCCCATGCCAAATCCGTGCCGGGGAGCGGCTGGGGGACGCCGGCTCGGCAGCCCCGGTGACCCCGTCCCCAGGGCCGGGAGGGAATTCCAGTCCCGGCTCGCGGTGGGAAGCGTCGGTGCGGCCGGTTCTCCTTCACCGCAGGCGGTTTTGGCGCATGAGGGGGACGATGGAGGCGGGGGGCCCGGCCTTGGTGAGGAACGGGTGCTTGAGCAGCTCGGTGGCCGTCGCCCGCTGCACCGGGTCTCGCACCAGCATGCGGTCCAGGAAACCCTTGAGGGAGGGCGAGACCTGCCGGAGGGAGATGTCGGCATCAGAGGCAGCCGGGAGGGTTTTTCCCTGGCTCCGGAAGCTTCCGCCGGCTCCCTCCAGCATCACCGTACCTTGTGGCCATGCTTGAGCTTGGGAGGGAGGTTGTCCCGGATCATCTTCATGGCCTTGAGCGGCGGCTCGTTGAAGTAGGGGGGCTCCCCATCCACCATCTCGATCACCATCACCCCCAGCGACCAGATATCCACCTGCCAGGCCCCGAGGCGCCGGCATTAACGCGCGAAGAGAGCAAAAACCCACCCCGCGGCCACCAATTCTGCCCCCGCGGCCACTGGTTCCGCCCCCACGGACACCAAGTCTACCCTATGTCCGCCAAATCCTTCCCAAAGTCCCCCAAATGGATCCCCTGCATCCAAACCCACAGCCTGTGTCCATCAAATCCATCAAATGCAACCCACGGACCCCAAATCCATCCCCACATCCATCAAATGCAACCCACGGACCCCAAATCCATCCCCACATCCATTAAATGCAACCCACGGACCCCAAATCCATCCCCACATCCATTAAATGCAACCCACGGACCCCAAATCCAACCCCACATCCATCAAATGCAACCCACGGACCCCAAATCCATCCCCACATCCATTAAATCCAACCCACGGACCCCAAATCCAACCCACGGACCCCAAATCCAACCCCACATCCATCAAATGCAACCCACGTCCCCCAAATCCAACCCACGGACCCCAAATCCATCCCCAAAGCCATCAAATCCAACCCATGTCCCCCAAATCCAACCCACAGACCCCAAATCCATTCCCACATCCATCAAATCCAACCCACGGACCCCAAATCCAACCCACGGACCCCAAATCCAACCCCACATCCATCAAATGCAACCCACGTCCCCCAAATCCAACCCACGGACCCCAAATCCATCCCCAAAGCCATCAAATCCAACCCATGTCCCCCAAATCCAACCCACAGACCCCAAATCCATTCCCACATCCATCAAATCCAACCCACGGACCCCAAATCCATCCCACGGACCCCAAATCCATCCCACGGACCCCAAATCCATCCCCAAAGCCATCAAATCCAACCCACGGACCCCAAATCCATCCCCAAAGCCATCAAATCCAACCCACGGACCCCAAATCCATCCCCACATCCATCAAATCCAACCCACGGACCCCAAATCCATCCCCACATCCATCAAATCCAACCCACGGACCCCAAATCCATCCCCACAACCATCAAATCCAACCCACGGACCCCAAATCCATCCCCACATCCATCAAATCCAACCCACGGACCCCAAATCCATCCCCACGTCCCCCAAATCCATCCCCATCCCCTACACCCCCCAAATCCACCCCCAGCTCCCCAAATCCACCCCAAACCCCCGTTCCCACCTCCGGTCCGTAGGGCAGGCGGGAGATGAGCTCCGGTGCCATCCAGTACGGGGTCCCCACCAAAGATTTCCGGCGTGGGACTTCCTTGTTGACTTGGGCACAGAACCCAAAATCCGATAGTTTCACCTTAAAAAAAAACACAGTGAGGAGCTCGTCCGGCACCACGGCGGCAGCGTTCCGGAGACTCCGGCGTTCCGGAGGCTGCGCTCACCCTGCCGTCGTGCGTGAGGAGGATGGAGTCGCTCTTGATGTCGCGGTGGATGACGCCCTGGGCGTGCAGCACAGCCAAGGCCTTCAGGACAGCGAGGCAGACGGCGGCGATTTGCTCCTCGTTCATCCTGTGGGATGGAGACGGAGACGGAGACGGTGGGAAGCAGGAGCCGGAAAGCGCAGGGATGAGGTGGGATTCATAGAATCACAAGGTTGGAAAGGACCATTCCCATCAATCACTGACCCACGTCCCTCAGCGCCTCGTCCACCCGTCCCTCAAACTCCTCCAGGGTTGGTGACTCAACCCCCTCCCTGTTCCAGGGCCCAATCACCCTTTCCGTGAAATATTTTTTCCTGATGTCCCTCCTGAGCCTCCCCTGGCGGAGTTTGAGGCCGTTCCCTCTCCCCCTGTCCCCTGGCCCTTGGGAGAAGATCCCAGCTCCCTCCTCTCCACAAGCTCCTCTCAGGGAGTTGGAGAGAGCGACGAGCTCTCCCCTCAGCCTCCTCCTCTCCAGGCTGAACCCCAACAGCTCTCTCAGCCGCTCCTCTTCTTCTCCAGCCCCTTCCCCAGCTCCGCTCTCTTCCCTGGAGGCTCCAGGACCTCCATGTCCTTCTTGGAGCCCAGAGCTGCCCCCGGGATTCGAGGTTGGGTCTCCCCAGAGGGAGAAGAACGTCCCTGGCCCTGCTGGCCACGCCGTGGCTGCTCCGAGCCCAGATGCCCTGGGCCCCCTGGGCCCCTGCTGGCTCCTGTTCCACCAACCCCCCCAGCTCCTTCTCCTCCAGGGACCTTTCCAGCCGCTCTTCTCCTGGGCTGGAGCTGCCCGGGGTTGTTGTGCCCCACGTTCCTGGTCAGATCTCATCCCGTCGGGCTCATCCCACGGCTCCAGCCTGCTCGGATCCCCGTTCCCCTGGCTCCCAGCTGGCTCACCAGCCGGTTCTCTGTACCTGGTGTGGGTGACGATGTCGGTCAAGGCGCCGCCCTCCAGGAATTCCATCACCACCCAGAGCTCGTCGCCCACCAGGTAGCTGTTGTACATCTCCACCACGTTCTCATGCTGGTAATCCCGCATGATCACCACCTACGGAGCACGGGAGCGGATCGGGAGCCGTTACGGGCGGCCAGAACCCGAATCGGGGTGCCAGCCGAGCCCCCGGGGTGCCCCGCTCACCCCACCTCGTTGAAGAGCAGCTCGCGCCGCTGTTGCTTCCGCAGATCCATCTTCTTGACGGCCACCAGCTTCCCGGAGCTCTTGATGGTCGCGATGCAGACGATGCCGGTGGAGCCCTCGCCGATCTTGATGAAGTTATCCAGGTAGGAGCGGGGGTCACCGGGATCCACCACCATCTGCAGAGCCGCCCGGAACTGCTCGTGGGAGACGCGCTGGGGCTCGCGCTGGGGCGAGCGCGGCTGCGGCTTCCCCGGCTGCGGCTTTCCCGGCCCGGCGCCGGCGTTGGGCTGGCGGGAGAGCTGTGGATCCGAGGCGTGGGGGCCGATCCTGGGAAGCGGCAGCTCTGAGGCCTTGGAGCACGGGGGGCCGGGAGGGTGGGCTCGGGGGGCGCTGCCGCTCACGGGGCCGTTGGACGCCGGCTCCTGCGAATGTCCCGGTCGGGGCTCAGCCTGTGGGGAGGTGGGAAGAGAGCGACGTCAGGCACCGGGAATCCACGGAAGCGCGAGGCCGGAGCTGGGATTTGGCCACCATTCCCAAAAGAGCAAACCCGCAGCTTCCAACCCAGCGAGCGGAGCAGGCGGTAGCGGAGCTGGGTGCTGCCGGAGGCGAGGATTGTGCTCGGAGAGGCTTGGAAAGAGCGAGAAAGGGGAAAGGAGAAGGCGGAGAAGCCGGAGCTGCTTCGGAGAGAAGGACGGAGCCGGAGCCGCCGGCACCGGGGCGGAAAGCAGAGAGCGGCCGCAGGGTCTTCGGTGCCAGTTTGAACCGGAGCACAGGAGCCCGTTAGCCGGAAGCGAAGGAGAGAGGCGGCTTTTCCAGGAGAGGCAGAGCCGGGAAAAGCTCCTCGGGGAAGGAGCGCTCGCTGCCAAGCGGATCCGGTCGGAGCAGAGGGGAAGCAGGAGGGGAAAACCTTTACCTGGGAACCCGCGGCTCTGCCGGGATCGGTCTCGGCCCGCGGGTAGGTATTAAAGGGTCGTCCCGTCTGCTGAGCCGTCTTCATCACCCCCTCGGAGACGGGAATGTTGGGAGTCCGGATATTGGGCCCGGAGAGCGGGCGCTTGTCGCGGGGGCCCTGTGGGCTGCTCTGGCCGGCGTGGCTGGATTTGGGGCGCTCGGCGGGCTCGGGACGCTCCCGACGCACCACGCGCTCGGCCGGCTCGCCAGAGTCCCTGTCGGCCGGCGATTCCCGCCAGCCGTCCCGCTCCGAAGGGCCTTTGGGGTAGTCGGGGGGCGGGGGGCGGCCGCCGCTGCTGGGTTTGGGGCCGGGCTCCTGGTGCCGAGCGCGGGGCTCCTGCCGCTCCCGGGATCTCTCCTTGCCCGGCACGTTCCCGGCCCTGTGGCGGCTCTTCTCGTGGCTCCCAGCGGGATCCGCGGCCGGACCCTCGGCGAGGCCGTTCTCCAGGTAGAGGTGGTCGCGGCGGAGCGGGACCGGGGGGCTGTCCCTGCGCAGAGAATTGGAACGGGACACGGACACGGTCTCAAACTCGTCCAGGAGCCAAGCGAGGGAGCCGTCCCGGGCGGCTTTGCTGCCCCGCACGATGGTCTTGGAGCAGGACACGGAACGGGAAGCGGACGGGAACACGGCGGGCAGACAAACAGGAGAAAAGAAAACAGGGAAACACACACACACACACACAAAAAAAAAAAAAAAAAAGAAAAATAAAAAGGGAAGAACATAAAAAAAAGGGAATGAAAATGAAATGCCTGGTGGGGACGGAGGGGAGGGAGGCTGCGGGGCTGGGAGAAGGGAAGGGTTTCCGCCTCATCCCGGGGCCTGCTAGGAGCTTCCCGGCAGGGAACGGATCCCGCTCCATCGCTCTGAGGCCCGTCTGGAGCCAGGAGAGCAGGATGAGCAGATCCCAGCCACCGGGAAGCTACACGGGGCGTTGCAGCGGCCGCATCCCAGCTCTCCGGGAGGGCCCGGAGCCCTCGGTACTGAGCCCCAGAGGGCAGCGAGAGCGATGCCGCCGCTGAGGGCTCTCCGGGCAGCAAGACGCCTCTCCCCGTGGGAAGCATCCGAGCGAGTGCCGCCCGGCTTCCTCGGCTGTTTCTACCCCATCCTCCTCCTCGGAGCGGGTCGTGCCCTCGCCGGCAGAGCCCGGAGCAAACTCCGGCGGCCTGGGCTGCAGTAGCGGCACCGCTCTGGGTCAGCGGAATCGTCCAGGGCCAAGCAGCCGAGCGAGCGGAGTCGCTGGATCGCCGGCACCGCAGCCCCGGAGGGGAATTAGGGAGCTGGCAGACGTGGGACCGAGGGAACGGGATGAGGGAAGGGTGGTTTGGGAAAACACACGGAGACGGGGTGGGATGGGAAGGAACAGACACCGTTTCCCTGGCGGTTTCCTGCAGGATGGGCTTTTCCAGCTGCCAGGAGAGGTTTTTGCCGGATCAGAGCCCAGGCGGGCACCTTACCTGCTTGGCAGCTCCCCGGGAAGAGGACCCACCATCCAAAGGGTCCCCAAAGTCGGCTTTTCCAGCCCCCAAACCCGGGAGGCTGCCTACCTTCTGCGATCCGGGCTGGATGGCGGTGATGCAGCCAGGATCCACCAGCGGCTTGGGGCGCTTGGCCGATTCCTCGATGATCCCCTGCCATTGCCGGGGCAGCCCTGTGAACTTCTGCTCCTGCTGGTCGTATCCCGTGTGGACCCGGTGCTCGAAGTTGGAGGGAGCCGAGATCTCGATCCGCTTCTTCTTCTTGCTGAACATGGCGAGGCCGGTTAGAAAACCTGGAGGGGAAAAGTAGGGATCAAAACAAGGCCCAGAGAAGCCGGGAAGCGCAGCGGGAGCCACAATCCAGCTCCTTCTTTAGGATCCAGTCTGGCTGGCTGGTAAAATCATTCCTTGCCAGACAGGGAATGCCGTAAGCGCTGGCTGCGCCGCGGCACGTGAGGCTGCTCTGCATCCAGGAGGGATCTGCCGCCCGCCCGGCCTTGCAGCCACGTTTCCATCCTTGCTGCTCCTGCTTATCCCAAATTAATTCCACGGGGAGATGTGTTTGGCCACCCTCCTCCTGCCTGAGCTCGTTTAAGTAAGTGAAGAGAAACCAAGGAGCCTCCGGGGGCCCCGAGCCGGCTCATGCGAGGAGATCCCATGGGAAGTTCGGCTCTTTAAAGCACCTTCCGCACTGCCTGAGCCGGCAATATCCAAGGCTTCTCTCTGCTCAGGCCTCACAGGAGCCACGTCCCAGCGGCTAAGGGATTTACGGCACCGCAATCGCTCTTGGAGTTCGGCAACTGCAGCTCCGAGGGGTCCAAACCTCGCTCTGAGGGCTCCGAGGATTCCAACTGCTCCTCCAGGGGCTCCGGCTGCTGCTCCAAGGCCTCCAACCACTGAGTTGAGGGCTCCAATCCTCGCTCTGAAAGTCTCAGCTGCCACTCCGGAGTGATCCGATGTCCAGTCTGAGGGCTCCGAGGGCTCCACCAGCCGCTCCCAGGACCACACGCTCTGGGAAGCTCCGTGAATCCCGGCACAACACCAGCCTGGATTCCTCACAGCATTCCCAAACCCACAAGGATCTTTCGGGAGCTGCTCATTTCCAAGCTTGGTTCCCTCGTGGCGCATCCGAGGCCATTCCCAGGCTCCCAGGGTGGATCCCAGAGCTGATTTTCCTGGTGTTTACAGCAGCCAGGGACAACGGAGGCTTGTTTACACCATCGGAACGCCGCGGCCTTCGGATCGATCCCACCCGGAGTGCTGGCAAAACACTCCCAAACCAACAACTGCAGGTTGTTTTGCTTTTAATTGCTCCTCTGTCTCGGAGCTGAGGGTGGAAATCGACTGTCTCTGCTCTTCCTGACCTGGGAGCGGGAGGGGAAAGGAAGGAATTCTTGGGAAAAGCCAAGCAGATCAGCTTTCGATGGATATGGGATGGCTTGGGATAAAAGGAGTCCTCATCCCGCGCACCACGGCTCGGCTGACGAGCCTGGAGCTCCCGAAGCTTCGGAATGACCCAAAATGCTGATTTCTGTCCTCCGGAAAAGCAGCTCCAGCCCCAGCCACGTGGAAACACCCGGAAAGACCGGTAGCACTGGATATTCCCGGCCTGGCGCTCCGGCTGCAGAGGGCAACGCCGGCAGCGCAGCCGGGAGCTGCCAAACTCAGCTGAGCCCTGGAATTACTGGCTCCTTTGGGACGCAGTGGGTGATGGAGACGTGTCCGGATCCAACCCCTCGCTCCATCCAGATCCGGATCCGACCCCTCAGCCTTTGCAGCCCTGGAGCGGATCCCGTTTTTCCCACTTTCGCTGCCTCCAGATGCCAATTGTGGCTGTTTCCGTCCATTTGAGTCTCCGGAATCCGCTTCCGACACCTGGTGTGAAACTCAACGGCTCCAAACAATCCCGTTCTCCGTGCAGGAAATCCCGACTCTGGTGCTCTGGTGTTCCCTGCTCTCCAGCGTTCCCAATCGTTGAGATTCCCAATCCATTAGGAACGTTTTCCTCCAGCTGGATGCCTCCCCCTCCATCCCAAGGAACCAGAATGAGGAACAGTGGGAGTCCAGCCCACTCACAATCCCTATTTCACCTGCTCATTCCAGGGTTCTCCAGTTTTTTTGTGGCGTAGCCGAGCTCCGGTTGAATCCTGACCGGCTCCGTGCCCCGGCAAACACGTTAATTAGGGATAAATGGAGCTGCTGGCAGCTTCCGAGCTCTCCCAAGGCAGAGAAGCTTTACCTTGCAGGCTATAAAACCAGCCCGGAGCAGGGGCAGTTGCGGCTCATCCCTGCACTGGAGCAGCAGGAATCCGAGTGGCTTCCGCAGCTTCCGAGTGCCGGCGTCCCTTGATTTTGAGGGGGATGCTTAAAACCAGCTCACTTTGGGTTTTCCAAGGAAAACACACCTGGAGGATCCACACCGGCAACCGGAGCGTCCAGAGGCTGCTCGTTAAGCCTCAGCTGATCCCAAAAATCATCCCTTCGGAGCTGGGAGGGGGAAAGCGGAGATGGAAGGGGTTAGGAGCGGGCATGCACCCCCCCCATTCCCGATCCAGGCTGCATTCCCAGGTCAGATTCCCTTTATCTCGGCTCGTTAATTCGTCAGCCATTAACGAACGTGTCCAGCCCAGAGTAAACAAACCCGAGCAGAACATTTCCCAGCTCCGAAAGCCGGAAGTTTCCCAGCACGGTTCAAGTGGAAAACCAAGGGAAAAGGGTGGAAAAGGATGGGAAAGGAGTAGGAAGGGGATTTCTTCCCTCCCGTAAGACCTAACGCAGAGAAATCGGAGCGTTCGCTGGCGTGATCAGCGGGATGTGGATCCCGCAGGATCCTGGAGCGGTGCCCGTTTGCCCTTATCCCTAACGGTAAATCCCGGGCGCAGCCGGGTTCAAGTCCTGACCCAGCCGGAGCGGCTCCCGGAGCCCCCACACCAAGCAGCTCCACCTGGAGCTTTCCTGTCCTGAACAGTCGGATTCTGAGACACGGAGCACTCAGAAATCATCGGAATCACACGGGGCGCGAGGGAATAAAAGGGGAATTGGAAATCGGCGGAGCTGGGGGACGCTTAGCTCCGGCTCCGGCAGGACCCTGGGAGCAAGGAGAAAGCCAGAATATCCCTTTCCGATTGCCCAAATCCCAAGCTGCACGGATGTCGGGTTCCAATTTCCCCCTCCTTTTAGGTTCCCCTGTTTTCCTTCCCGTCCAAATGGGCTTCCCAGGAAAACAGGATTCCCTGCCACCCCGAGAGCTCCCCTGCGGCGTTTCCCACTCCCAGACCATCGGGAATGCTGGACTTTTCTCTTTTTCCCCCTCTGGATTCCGGAGACCAAGCGGCACGGGGGTTAACCGCAGCGTATCCCAAAGCCGCTCACCAAGCAAACGCCATCCTGCTCGCTTCCCGCTCTGGAATAGCTGCTTCCCACCATCTCAGCGCGTCCGACACAGCCACAAACACCGGCCCCGCGGTTTAACAGCTGGAATTACCGTATTCCAGGACCGGGAACGTCACTGCCGTTAAACTGAGGCTGATGAGGCATCACGAGGGAGGGGAAGCGGGAGAGGAGCCAGAGGCTCCGAGAGGTTCAAGGAGAAGCAAGATCGGATCCGGGAACCAGGCAGACAGCAGCTTTGGAAGCGAAGCAGCCGGTGGCTGGTTAATTCCATGGTGTTCCACGAGCGAGGTCCGGAAGTGCCGGCACGGAAAAGCGTGGCTCCTTTTCCTGGGGTTTATTCTCTTCTGGAATATTCACAGATCAAACTATCCCCTGCCCAGCACAGGGCTGCTAGTCGGGCTTCCCTGGAATCCCATCGGGAGGATGTGGGATCAGGGGAACGACAACAGAGACGGGAATCAATCTTTCCTGACACTGGTTCCATTCTTATCCGCTCCAATTCCACAGGTTCCAAGCTCGGAGGAGCAGTGGGAGCCGGTGCAGAGCAAGTAGGGTGATCCCGGCATCCCTGGGATGGAGGATCCCAACCCAAGCAGTGAGATCTTGGCATTCCCAGGATAGAGGATCCTGCCCAAAGCAGGAGGATCCCAACCCAAGCCGGGTCTTCCCAAGCCTCTTCAGTTTCCCACGCCTTGGTCCCCGTCTCTTCCCGCTGTGGGAGCGCATCCCGGGATCGCCTCAGAGCCAAGAATCTCTCGGATCAGCTCTACTCACAGCTCAGCCCTCCTCAGCGCTCGCACTCCAGAATTCCAAACTATCTATGGAAAACACAGAAGCAGCAGCTAGTCCAAGACTTTCGCCTCCCGACTGTGTGTTCCCGCTATTCCCATTTCTCCAGCAATAAACTCCTCCGGCAGCTTCGCTCCGGCCTTTCCCATTTCTCCAGCAATAAACTCCTCCGGCAGCTTCGCTCCGGCCTTTCCCATTTCTCCAGCAATAAACTCCTCCGGCAGCTTCGCTCCGGCCTTTCCCATTTCTCCAGCAACAAACTCCTCCGGCAGCTTCGCTCCGGCCTTTCCCATTTCTCCAGCAATAAACTCCTCCGGCAGCTTCGCTCCGGCCTTTCCCATTTCTCCAGCAATAAACTCCTCCGGCAGCTTCGCTCCGGCCATTCCCATTTCTCCAGCAATAAACTCCTCCGGCAGCTTCGCTCCGGCCATTCCCATTTCTCCAGCAATAAACTCCTCCGGCAGCTTCGCTCCGGCCTTTCCCATTTCTCCAGCAATAAACTCCTCCGGCAGCTTCGCTCCGGCCTTTCCCATTTCTCCAGCAATAAACTCCTCCGGCAGCTTCGCTCCGGCCTTTCCCATTTCTCCAGCAATAAACTCCTCCGGCAGCTTCGCTCCGGCCATTCCCATTTCTCCAGCAATAAACTCCTCCGGCAGCTTCGCTCCGGCCTTTTCCTCGCGGCTTCTTTTAACGCCCTGAGCACCGGGTGGGGATCTGAGAAGACTCCGTACCTGCCGATCGCCGGCGAATGGGCTGGAAAAGCCGGGATCCACATTCCCCATGGACACGGAAGATCCTGAAGGAGAAGGGGCAGAGCCTCTTCCAGCCGAGGAGGAGAAGGCGGAAGCGTCGGGATGTGGCGCGGGCGGGTTGGACTGGCCCGGCCGGCTTTGCACGAGCCGGAGCAGCGGAGCTGGCAGGGAGTGGCGACGACGTTCCAAGAGCAGGAGAGGCATCCAAGCCGCTCCGTGGGCCAAAAACCAGGATCCAGCCGAGGCTGCCGGATGGATTTGTGCTTCTCAGACCCTGTTCTCCACCGGCAGATGCTGAACGGGTGAGGAAGCCTGGAATTCCAAGCACGCGAAGCACCGAGGAGCCCCTGCGTGGATCCTCCCGCTTCCAGAGGCGCCAAACAGCAGGATCAAAGGGATCCGTTGCTTTAATCCTGCTCTCCCAAAGCAAACATTCCGGCCTGCTGGACGTGGCGGCACAGGGGGACGGAACATCAAAGCTCAGCCGCAGTGCTTGGCACCGCGATTCCAGAGGGAGCAGGCCAGGATGCTTTCCTTTCGGCTGAGTCTCCTCCAGCCTGGAAGCCAGAGATCCCAGCGCCATCCCACAGCAATCCACGCGCATCCCGGGTTTATTCCCGATCCAGAAACACGGATGCTTGCCTTAAAAGTTAACCTCGAGCTAGATACCCCTCCTGAATCCACGTATATCCCTCATAAATCCACAGGTAACCCCCACAAATCCACTTTGCGAGGATTTGGGAGCCCGCTGCACAGGGCAGGATCCAAGTTCCTCGCTTCAGTACTCAAAGTCTCATAAATTAAATGGAAAACTCAACCAGGAACACATCCCAAACATTCTTTTCTTGCGGTCTCCATCTCCTCAGCCGACCGCGGCGCCTCCAGCACCAGGAACGAGGAGGAAAGAAGCGCAGAGAACTAGATAGGATGCATCCAGCCAGACACACGTGCGGATACAGGGAATGGAATTCCACGAGTCCCTCATTTCACAGCCCAAAAACTCCACCGGTGCCCACTCTGTCCTAAGTCCCGGCTCCCCCAGGCACCGGCACGGCACTGCTGGTGACACCAAGGGCAGAGGGAAACTCAGAGATAGGGATTTCTATCCTCATCCTCCTCTCAGTGTGGAAAACAAGGACAAACTCCCGTTTTCCAAGGATTTGGAGGCAGCCCGGAGCGACACTGGCTCGGCACGTCTGCCAACGCCAACGGGAAAACCGATCCCGGGGACTCAGGCCTCACCCAGCACCCCGGGAAGGCCAAGGAGACAAAAAACTATGGAGCGGAGACAACAGACAGTGGGAAAAATAATCCCAGCGTGGTTTTCCGTGCATCCCGCAAGCCGATCCCACCTGAGCCACTCTGCAACCCGGAGAACCCAGAGCAGCTCCGACAGCTCCGGCCTAAACTTGACGGCAACCACGCTTCTCCCGGTTCTCCTCCCTTCAGCATTTGGGAAGCAGGAGAGGGATCGCAGGCAGGAATACGATTCCCAGCGAGCCCCTGACTCCTCTGGAATTCCATCTCCTACCTGCAAGGAGGGAAAACTCTTCTCCGCCTCAGCCGTGCATGCCGGGATCCTCGCACCGACGGACACTGCGAGGGAGGAAGGGAATTTCGTGAGGAGCAACCCCGCGCAGGATTGGGGATGGAAGCAGAGCCCAATCCCGGCCCTTCCCACCTGGAATTCCAGGCCTTGCCCCCCCCCCCCCCAGCCACTTTCCCTGGGATCCCTGAGGCCACGCAGCTCCTAGATTCCCACCCCTCAAACTCCCCAATTCCCCCTTTTTCCCCCCAAACCCCTCACACCTCGACCCATACAGACCCCCCCTTTCCCCACAGCCCCGACTTCCCTCCAGCGCCCCCAACTCCCCCCCAGATCCCTCACAGCTCACACCCCCCAGTCCCCTCTTCCCCCCAGGCCCCCCCAAATCCCCATTTTCTCACTCCCCCCGCCCCTCCCTTTCCCCACAGCCCCCTAATTCCCCCTTTTTTCCCCCAAATCCCTCACCCCTCGCCCCCCCCAGCCCCCTCTTCACCCCAGGTCCCCTCAATTTCCCCCCTTCCCCCCCAAATCCCTCACCCCTCGCCCCCCCCAGCCCCCTCTTCACCCCAGGTCCCCTCAATTTCCCCCCTTCCCCCCCAAATCCCTCACCCCTCGCCCCCCACAGCCCCCTCTTCACCCCAGGTCCCCATAACTCTCCACCTTCCCCCCAGATCCCTTATTTTCTCTTTCCTCACAGCCGCCCCCTTCCCTCCAGCCCCCTAATTCCCCCTTTTTCTCCCCAAATCCCTCACAACTCGCCCCCCCCGAGGCCCCTCTTTCCCCCAGCCCCCCCCTAACCCCTAACCCCTCATTCCCTCACCCCTCTCTCCTGCCCCCCCACATCTTTCCCACCCTCTCACCCCTCAGGTCGAGGTCCGGGCGCCGCCGTTCACAGCCCCCCCCGCCCTCCTCTTCTTCCCCCTCACTCGGCCGCCGCCATCTTGCGAGCGAGCCCCATCCGGGCACCCACCCTGCCCCCCGCGTTGCCCCGGCAACAGGCCCCGCCCCAGCGAGCCTGAGGGGCGAGGGGCGGGGCTACGGGAGGGGCGGGGCTACGGAGGAGAGCGCCGCGAGGCAGGGCGGGAAGGCGCCAAGATGGCGGCGCCCTGAGGTGAAGTGGGGGCCCCGGCGGCGCTGAACGGCCCTTTCTCCTCTTCCTTCTCCTCCGCCACCTCCTCCTTCTCTTCCTCCAGGCCCCGCCGGTAACGAGGATGCCGCTGCGAACCGTGATGGGCGCCATGGCCTGGCTGCGCCGCGCGGGTGCGTGGGGGCCCTCCCCGGGTCCGCGTTCGACCCCTTCCCTCCCCTCGTTCGCTTCCCTTCACCCCACGGTCCCCCCATACCCCTACTCCCCATTCCCCTCCCTCCCTATTCACCCCACTTTGCCCCCCCAGCTTTGTCACCCATTTTTCCCCTTTTCCTCTCCTTTTGCCCCCATCTCCTTCCTGCCCCCCACTTTTCACCTGTGCCCTCTCCCTTTGCCCCCCATCTCCCCTCTCCCTTTGCCCCCCATTTCCCCCCTCCCTTTGCCTCCTGCCCACCAATTTTCCTCACTCCCTCTCCCTTTACCCCCCATTTCTCCCCATTTCCTCTCCCTTTGCCCGCTGCCCCCCATTTTTCCCCTTCCCTTCTCCTTCCCCTCGTTCCCGGTTTCCCGGCTCACGGCTCTCCTCTCTCGTTCCCCCGGCAGCCGCGGCTCCGCTCTGGCTCTCCGGCAGCTCCGTCTCGGCTCTGTTGGCCCCGTTGCCGCCCCACTCGGCCGCGATGGCCACCCTGCCCCAGATGCACCGGCAAGGCCGCCCCAAGCCGCCCCCCCCCAAACCGGGGGCGATGTTCGGTCGCCCCCAGATCAAGGGGGTGGTGATCAAGAACCTGATCCGCAAACCCAAGAAGCCCAACTCCGCCAACCGCAAGTGCGCCCGCGTCCGGCTCAGCACCGGCAAGGAGGTGGTTTGCTTCATCCCCGGAGAAGGCCACAACCTGCAGGAGCACCACGTCGTCCTGGTGCAGGGCGGCCGCACCCAGGACCTGCCTGGCGTCAAGCTCACTATCGTCCGCGGCAAGTACGACTGCGCCCACGTCCAGAAGAAGAAGAAATGAGGGAATCGGGGAATCCGCCCCATCTGGGGAGCAGCCCCGCCTCGGGAAAGGACTGGATTCACTTCCCAAGTGGGATTCTCCCAGTGTGGGGTGGCAGTTCTCTCTGGAATGGGATTTTCCTTCAGGAGAATCGTAGACTCGTATGAGGAGGGAGCAGTTCTGCCTCTGAAATGGGATTCTCGCAGCATGGGAATCCTGTGGAAGCGTCCTCAGGGCAGGGATGGGGGAGAGGAGCGATACTGCTTCAGGGACATTAAATGTGGTCATTGTATGTGTGTGTGGAGCGGTATCTGGGGCACCAGGGGCACTGGGAGGGGATTTGGGAGCACTGGGAGGTGCCTAGGGGTATTTGAGGGCACTGGGAGGGGATTTGGGGGCACTGGGAGGGGATTTGGGGGCACTGGGAGGTGCCTAGGGGCTTTGGGGGGCACTGGGAGGGGATTTGGGGGCACTGGGAGGGGATTTGGGGGCACTGGGAGGTGCCTAGGGGCTTTGGGGGGCACTGGGAGGGGATTTGGGGGCACTGGGAAGGTGCTTAGGGGCTTTTGGGGGCACTGGGAGGGGATTTGGGGGCACTGGGAGGGGATTTGGGGGCACTGGGAGGTGCCTAGGGGCTTTGGGGGGCACTGGGAGGGGATTTGGGGGCACTGGGAGGGGATTTGGGGGCACTGGGAGGGGATTTGGGGGCACTGGGAGGTGCCTAGGGGCTTTGGGGGGCACTGGGAGGGGATTTGGGGGCACTGGGAAGGTGTTTAGGGGCTTTTGGGGGCACTGGGAGGGGATTCGGGGATACTGGGAGGGGATTTGGGGGCATTTGGGGATACTGGGAGGGGATTTGGGGGCATTTGGGGATACTGGGAGGGGATTTGGGGGCAGTAGCATTGGGGGGAACTGGGGACACGGGGAGTGGATCTGGGGTCCCTGGTTGGGGGGGAGCCGAGAGCTCTGGGCGGGGGCAGGAAAAGGGGGCGTGGCTAAGAGGTGTAGGCGTGGTCACGGCGATGCGACGCGCCCCCGAGGGGCGTGGCCAGCCCCCCCGGATGGGGGCGTGGTCACGGTGACCGTGGAGGGGCGTGTCCGGGGCTCGCGGGGGGCGTGTCCGGCGCGGGTCACGTGCCCGCGCGGGGGCCCGGGATGGCGTGGCGGCGCGCGCTGCGGGGCTGCCGGGGGGCGGCGGGGACGCTCCCGGGGGTCCCGGGGTCGGTCCCGGGGGTCCCGGGGTCGGTCCCGGCGCGGAGCCGGCTGTACGAGCACGTCCGCGAGGGCCTGAGCGCGAAGCCGCAGCTGCAGGTGGAGGCGCTGAGCGAGGAGGACCTGGAGCGGCGGAGGGGGACGATGAGAGGGACCGACCTGAGAGAGATCGTGAGGGGACTGGGGGGCACTGGGAGAGATTGGAGGGGACTGGGAGAGCTGGGGGGGGGACTGGGAGAGCTGGGGGGGGGACTGGGAGAGCTGGGAGGGGACTGGGAGAGATTGGAGGGGACTGGGAGGGCGCTGGGAGGGGACTGGGAGAGCTGGGAGGGGACTGGAGAGATTGGAGGGGACTGGGAGACCTGGGAGGGGACTGGGAGGGCACTAGGAGGGCTGGGAGGGCGCTGGGAGGGGACTGGGAGAGCTGGGAGGGGACTGGGAGAGATTGGAGGGGGACTGGGAGATATTGGAGGGGACTGGGAGAGATTGGAGGGGACTGGGAGAGATTGGAGGGGACTGGGAGAGATTGGAGGGGACTGGGAGGGGAGTGGGAGACCTGGGAGGGGGCTGGGAGAGCTGGGAGGGGGACTGGGAGAGGTTGGAGGGGACTGGGAGGGGACTGGGAGGGCTGGGAGGGGACTGGGAGAGATTGGAGGGGGACTGGGAGAGGTTGGAGGGGGACTGGGAGAGCTGGGGGGGGACTGGGAGAGCTGGGGGGGGACTGGGAGAGATTGGAGGGGACTGGGAGGGGACTGAGAGGGGGCTGGGAGAGCTGGGAGGGGGACTGGGAGAGATTGAAGGGGACTGGGAGAGCTGGGAGGGGACTGGGAGCACTGGGAGGGCCCTGAGGAGGGATCGGTCCCTGGGGGGCGGTCACTCACCCCCAGCCCCCCCGTTTCCCCCCCCCCCAGGTGCAGACGTGGTCGCGGCTGCAGGAGCTGCGGAGCCGCATCCATCACCTGCAGCAGCAGAAGGACAACGTGGCCCGGCGCGTGAGGGCCCTCATGGTGAGGGGACCCCCCAAAACACACGAGGCCCCCCCAGAACTCCCCCAAATCCCAGGAGACCCCCCCCAGGACTCCTTCTAAACCCCATGAAACCCCCCCAGCACCCCCAAACCCCTTTGAGACCTCCTGGAACCCCTCCTAACTCCCCTAAGAACCCACATCAACCCCTCTGAGACCCCCCAGAACCCCCCCAACCTCCCCGGGATCCCCCCCAAAACCCCCTGAGACCCCTCAGGACTCCCCCTAAACCCCGTGAGACGCCCCCAGCACCCCAAACCTCTCTGAGACCCCCCTGAGAACCTCCCCTGAACCCCCTGAGACCTCCCAGAATCCCCCCAGCCCCCTGAGCACCTTCAGGATCCCCCTGGGAAGCCCCCAACTCCCCTGAGACCACCCCAGGACCCCCCCCAAACCTCTCTGAGACCCCCCTGAGACCTCCCAGAATCCCCTCAGCCCCCTGAGAACCCCGGGACTCCCCCAAAACCCTCTCCAGTACCCCCTAAGCGTCCCCAGGAGCCCCCCATTTTCCCCCCCTGACCCCCGTTTCTCCCTGCAGGCCGCCCACCAGAAGCCGACGGAGGCGGTAGGGCAGGGGGGGATGTGGTGACGCGGGGAGGGGGCTGTTTGCAGTGGGGGGGAGGGCTCTGGGACCCCCCCAAAAGCCCCTCCCCACTCTGCCCCCCCCTCTCCCCTTCTCCCAGGACCCCGAATTCTCGGCGCTGCGGGCACAGGGGCGGCAGCTGCGGCTGCGGCTGCAGGAGCTGCAGGCGGAGGAAGCTGAGCTGGACGAGCACTTCTACATCAAAGCCCTGCAGCTCCCCAACCGCACGCACCCCGAGGCGGTGAGGGACCCCTCAGACCCCCCCCAGGATCCCCCCAAAAGCCCCCCCCCCGCCCAGGATCCCAAAACTCCCCGGGATCCCCCTCCCCAGAGCTCCCCTGCATCCCCCCCCAACTCCCCTGCATCACCTCCACATCCCCCTCAAACCCCTCCCTGACAGCACCTACTGGGGTGAGGGGGGGGTACAGAACCCCTGGGACCCCCCCAAAACAGCCCGGGGACCCCCTCAAACCTCCAGGCCCCCCCAAAACTCCAACCGCCCCCTGCCAAATGCCCTGCATCCCCCCCAACTCCCCTGCATCACCTCCACATCCCCCCCAAAACCCTCCCTGACAGCATCTACTGCGGGGGGGGGGGGCACAGAAACCCCATTGACCCCCACCTTTTGCCCCCCAAAACCCCCAGGCCCCCCCCTAAGCCCCTCCCTGATCTCCTTGTGCCCCCCCCCGCAGCCTGTGGGTGACGAGAGCCAAGCGCGGGTGGTGGAGGTGGTGGGGGAGAAACCAGGTACGGAGGGGAAAAAGGGGTCTGGGGGGGCAAAGAGGGAAAAATAGGGGGTCTGGGGGGGCAAATAAGGGGGATTGGGGGGAAAACGGGGAGATCAGAGAGCAAAAGGGGAGAAATTGGGGGTCTGGGGGGGCAAAGGGGGAGAATCGGGGGCAAGAGGGAAGGAATTGGGGGTCTGGGGGGGCAAGAGGGAAGGAATTGGGGGTCTGGGGGGCAAAAGGGAGGGAATTGGGGGTCTGGGGGGGCAAAAGGGAGGGAATTGGGGGTCTGGGGGGGGCAAAAGGGGGAAGATTGGGTGTCTGGGGGTGTCAAAGGGCGGAAATTTGGGGTCTGGGGTAAAAAAGGGGGTGGGAAATGGGAGAAGGGGGTGCCCAGGGGTGCAAAATTCCCCCCCCCCCGGTCCCCCCCTCAGTGTTCGATTTCCCCCCGCGGGGTCACCTGGAGCTGGGGGAGCGGCTCGACATCATCCGGCAGCGGTGAGACACGGTCCCCCCCCCACCTCCCCGTGCCTCGCACACGCGTGTGACCCCCCCTCAGCACACGCGTGACCCTCTCCTGACACGCGTGTGCAGGCGCCTGTCGCACGTGTCGGGCCATCGCTCCTATTACCTGTGCGGGGGGGGGGGCCCTGCTCCAGCACGGCCTCGTCGCCTTCGCCCTCCGCAAGCTGCTCCCCAGGGTATGGGGGGGCTTGGGGGGCGAAGGGGGGGGAATTGGGGTCCTGGGGGGGTAAAAGAGGGGAATTAGGGGGGGATTGAGGTCCTAGGGAGGTGAAATGAGGGGTAACATGGGTCCTGGGAGGGTGGAACGGGGGGAATAGGGGGAGAATTGGGGTGCTGGGGGGGGTGAAGGGGGGAATTGGGGTCCTGGGGAGGTGAGGGGGGGGAACTAGAGAGGAATTGGGGTGCTGGGTGGGTAAAGGGGGGGGAATTGGGGTCCTGGGGGGTGAAGGGGGGGAATTAGAGGAGAATTGGGGTGCTGGGTGGGTAAAAGGGGGGGAATTGGGGTCCTGGGGGGTGAAGGGGGGGAATTAGAGGAGAATTGGGGTGCTGGGTAGGTAAAAGGAGGGGAATTGGGGTCCTGGGGAGGTGAAGGGGGGGGAATTAGAGGAGAATTGGGGTGCTGGGTGGGTAAAAGGAGGGGAATTGGGGTCCTGGGGAGGTGAAGGGGGGGGAATTAGAGGAGAATTGGGGTGCTGGGTGGGTAAAAGGGGGAGAATTGGGGTCCTGGGGGGGTAAAAGAGGGGAGTTAGGGGGGGATTGAGGTCCTAGGGGGGTGAAATGGGGGGTAACATGGGTCCTGGGGGGGTGAAACAGGGGGAATAGGGGGAGAATTGGGGTGCTGGGGGGGGTGAAGGGGGGAATTGGGGTCCTGGGGAGGTGAGGGGGGGGGGGAACTAGAGAGGAATTAGGGTGCTGGGTGGGTAAAAGGGGGGGAATTGGGGTCCGGGGGCGGCAAAGAGAGGTCTTAGGAGTGTGAAAGGGGGAGCAGTAGGAGTCCTGGGGGGGTGCAGAGGAAGACTTGGGGTCCTGGGGGGGGAGGAAGGGGGGAATTGGGGGGCAAAGTGGGAGAATTGGGGTGCTGGGGGGGGGTGAAGGGGGAGAATTGGGGGCCGGGGGGGGCAAAGGGGGGTTCTAAGTGTGTGAAAGTCGAGGGGGGGAATTGGGGGGCAAAGGCAGGAGAATCGGGGTTCAGAGTTGGGGGGGGCCCTGAGTGTCTTTCCATCCCCCAGGGGTTCCTGCCCATGACGGTCCCCGACCTGCTGCGCGGAGCTGTCTTCGTGAGTGACCCCCCCGTGTCCCCTTGTCCCCCCTGCCCCGTGACCCCCCATTTCTGTCCCCCCCCAACTCCAGGAGGGCTGCGGGTTCCCCTCCAGCCCCGTGACCCCCCCATTTCTGTCCCCCCCCAACTCCAGGAGGGCTGCGGGTTCCCCTCCAGCCCTGTGACCCCCCCCATTTCTGTCCCCCCCCAACTCCAGGAGGGCTGCGGGTTCCCCCCCACCCCGTGACCCCCCCATTTCTGTCCCCCCCCAACTCCAGGAGGGCTGCGGGTTCACCCCCCACCCCGTGACCCCCCCATTTCTGTCCCCCCCCAACTCCAGGAGGGCTGCGGGTTCCCCTCCAGCCCCGTGACCCCCCCATTTCTGTCCCCCCCCCCAATCCAGGAGGGCTGCGGGTTCCCCTCCAGCCCTGTGACCCCCCCATTTCTGTCCCCCCCCAACTCCAGGAGGGCTGCGGGTTCCCCTCCAGCCCCGTGACCCCCCCATTTCTGTGTCCCCCCCCCAATCCAGGAGGGCTGCGGGTTCCCCTCCAGCCCCATGACCCCCCCATTTCTGTCCCCCCCCATCTCCAGGAGGGCTGCGGGTTCCCCCCCCGCCCCGTGACCCCCCCATTTCTGTCCCCCCCCAACTCCAGGAGGGCTGCGGGTTCCCCTCCAGCCCCGTGACCCCCCCATTTCTGTCCCCCCCCAACTCCAGGAGGGCTGCGGGTTCCCCTCCAGCCCCGTGACCCCCCCATTTCTGTCCCCCCCCCCTCCAGGAGGGCTGCGGGTTCCCCTCCAGCCCCGTGACCCCCCCATTTCTGTGTCCCCCCCCCTCCAGGAGGGCTGCGGGTTCCCCTCCAGCCCCGTGACCCCCCCATTTCTGTGTCCCCCCCCCCTCCAGGAGGGCTGCGGGTTCCCCTCCAGCCCCGTGACCCCCCCATTTCTGTGTCCCCCCACCTCCAGGAGGGCTGCGGGTTCCCCCCCACCCCGTGACCCCCCCATTTCTGTCCCCCCCCCCCTCCAGGAGGGCTGCGGGTTCCCCTCCAGCCCCGTGACCCCCCCATTTCTGTCCCCCCCCAACTCCAGGAGGGCTGCGGGTTCCCCTCCAGCCCCGTGACCCCCCCATTTCTGTCCCCCCCCCCAATCCAGGAGGGCTGCGGGTTCCCCTCCAGCCCCGTGACCCCCCCATTTCTGTCCCCCCCCACCTCCAGGAGGGCTGCGGGTTCCCCTCCAGCCCCGTGACCCCCCCATTTCTGTGTCCCCCCCCCTCCAGGAGGGCTGCGGGTTCCCCTCCAGCCCCGTGACCCCCCGATTTCTGTCCCCCCCCCCCCCCTCCAGGAGGGCTGCGGGTTCCCCCCCACCCCGTGACCCCCCCATTTCTGTCCCCCCCCGACTCCAGGAGGGCTGCGGGTTCCCTCCTGGCACCCCCAATCCCGGGGCCCCCCCCTCGCCCGTTTACACCATCGACCCCTCGCGCTTCGAGGATCTGTGCCTGGCCGGGACGGCCGAGGTCGGCATCGCAGGTCGGGGGGGGCAAAATTGGGGGGCATGGGGTGAATTGGGGGGAATGGGGGTCAAAATGGGGGGGCATGGGGTGAATTGGGGGAGAATGGGGGTCAAAATGGGGGGGCATGGGGTGGATTGGGGGGAATGGGGGTCAAAATGGGGGGGCATGGGGTGAATTGGGGGGAATGGGGGTCAAAATGGGGGGGCATGGGGTGGATTGGGGGGAATGGGGGTCAAAATGGGGGGGCATGGGGTGAATTGGGGGGAATGGGGGTCAAAATGGGGGGGCATGGGGTGGATTGCGGGGCAAAATTGGGGGTCAAAATGGGGGGGGCATGGGGTGGATTGGGGGAATGGGGGTCAAAATGGGAGGGCTACGTGGTAGATTTTGGGGGAGCCCCCCCCGACCCCCCCCCAGCTCCCCCTGCTCCCCGTTCTCCAGGATATTTCATGGACCACGCGGTGCGGCTGCAGGACCTGCCCCTCCGGTATGGGGGGGGGGGCAACAGGGACCCCCAGAGACCCCCCCAAAACAGAAGGACCCCCCCAAAAACCAGAAAGACCCCTCAAAACGGAGGCACACGCTGAGGACCCCCCCAAACTGGGTGTTTTGGGGATGTCCCTGGTGTTTTGGGGGGGGTCCCTGGTGTTTGGGGGGGGGGTCCCTGGTGTTTTGGGGGGTTCCCTGGTGTTTTGGGGGCGGGGTCCCTGGTGTTTGGGGGGTTCCCTGGTGTTTTGAGGGGGTTCCTGGTGTTTTGGGGGGTTCCCTGGTGTTTTGAGGGGGTTCCCTGGTGTTTTGAGGGGGTTCCT
The DNA here is from genome assembly GCA_033459285.1 of Clamator glandarius. Classification (NCBI taxonomy): domain Eukaryota; kingdom Metazoa; phylum Chordata; class Aves; order Cuculiformes; family Cuculidae; genus Clamator; species Clamator glandarius. Next base: position 34,070 of record JAUNZM010002395.1, read on the forward strand.
GGTGTTTTGGGGGGTTCCCTGGTGTTTTGGGGGCAGGGTCCCTGGTGTTTGGGGGGGTTCCTGGTGTTTTGGGGGGTTCCCTGGTGTTTGGGGGGGTTCCTGGTGTTTTGGGGGCGGGGTCCCTGGTGTTTTGAGGGGTTCCCTGGTGTTTTGGGGGCGGGGTCCCTGGTGTTTGGGGGGTTCCCTGGTGTTTTTAGGGGGTTCCTGGTGTTTTGGGGGGTTCCCTGGTGTTTTGAGGGGGTTCCCTGGTGTTTTGAGGGGGTTCCTGGTGTTTTGGGGGGTTCCCTGGTGTTTTGGGGGCGGGGTTCCTGGTGTTTTGGGGGGTTCCCTGGTGTTTTGGGGGCAGGGTCCCTGGTGTTTGGGGGGGTTCCTGGTGTTTTGGGGGCGGGTTCCCTTGTGTTTTGGGGGGTTCCTGGTGTTTTGGGGGTGGTGTCCCTGGTGTTTGGGGGGGTCCCTGGGGTTTTGGGGATGTCCCTGGTGTTTGGGGGGGTCTCACCCATCGCCCCCCAGCGTGGTTAGCTCCAGCACCTGCTACCGCGCCGAGACCGACACGGGGCGGGAGCCGTGGGGGCTCTACCGCGTCCACCAGTTCACCAAGGTACTGGGAGCACTGGGGGGGCCGGGAGACAGAAAAAGGGGGGCTGGGGACGTAAAAGGGGCTCTGGGAAAGGGTTGGGGGCAGAAAAAGGGGGTCTGGGGGGGTTTGGGGGCAGAAAAAGGGGGTCTGGGGGGCTTTGGGGGTCAGAAAAAGGGGGTCTGGGGGGGGTTGGGGGCAGAAAAAGGGATCTGGGGGGGTTGGGGGCAGAAAAAGGGGGTTTAGGGAGAGTTTTGGGACAGAAAAGGGGGTTTGGGGGTCAGAAAAAGGGGGTCTGGGGGGGTTTGGGGGCAGAAAAAGGGGATCTGGGGGGGTTGGGGGCAGAAAAAGGGGGTTTAGGGAGAGTTTTGGGACAGAAAAGGGGGTTTGGGGGTCAGAAAAAGGGGATCTGGGGGGGTTTGGGGGCAGAAAAAGGGGATCTGGGGAGGTTGGGGGCAGAAAAGGGGGTTTGGGGTCAGAAAAAGGGGATCTGGGGGGGTTTGGGGGCAGAAAAAGGGGATTTAGGGAGAGTTTGGGGGCAGAAAAAGGGGTTTGGGGGCAGAAAAAGGGGATCTGGGGGGGTTGGGGCAGAAAAATGGGGTCTGGGGGCGTCTGGGGGGGGACGGGGGGGTAAGAACAGGGGGTTTGGGGTCAGAAGCAGGATCCTGGGGTTAGGGAGGAATAGGGGTCAAAAGGGGGGACGGGGAGGAATTGGGGGGCAAAAGAGGAGCCGATAGGGATAGGAGAGAATTGGGGGGGGGGGGGGGGGCAAAAGTGGGGGGCAAACGCCCCCCCCCCCATCCCCACGTGCCCCCCCAGGTTGAGATGTTCGGGGTGACGGCGGCCGAGTCGGGCTCGGAGAGCGAGGAGCTGCTGGCCGAGTTCGTGGGGCTGCAGAAGGAAATCTTCTCCGAGCTGGGGCTCCATTACAGGTGAAGGGGGGGGATCCCCCTGTCCCCCCCCCAACCCCAAATTCCCCCCCCCCACCCCAAACCCCATTGCACCCCCTTTTTTATTTACCCCTTTAGGGTTCTGGACATGCCGACAGAGGAACTGGGGCTCCCCGCGTATCGCAAGTTCGATATCGAAGCCTGGATGCCCGGACGGGGCAAATATGGGAGGTGGGGGCGCAGATTTTGGGGTGTCGGGGGGGGGGGGGGTAGATTTGGGGGGAGGGATGTAAATCTGAGAGTGGGGGGCAAGGGGATCCCCCGCACCCCCCAAGTTTGGGGTTTGTACAGGGTGATCCCAGCTCCCAAGGGCAGATTTGGGGGCGCAAATCACACCAGGAACCCCCCCCTTATTGCCTCCCTGGCACCCTAAGGGGTGTTTCCCTTTGGGGGGGGCACATTTGGGGTATGGGGGGGCAAATTAAGGGATGGGGGGGCTTAAATCACACCAGGCCCCCCAAGTTTGAGCTCTGACCCCCCCCCCCCCGCATGGTTTTTCTCATCCCCTTAGGGCCACTCCCTGCTGGTTTAGGGGAGCCAGACCCCCCCCCAGCCCCCTTCTGGGGTAACCCCGAGATGGGGGGGGCCCCCCAAATTAATTTTTTAATTATTGTTCCCCCCACTCCTAGATTTCCAGCGCTTCCAACTGCACCGACTACCAGAGCCGACGCCTCAACATCATGTACCGGGACGGCTCCGGGCGGCTCCGGCACGCGCACACGGTGAGGGGGGGGACACAGGCTTGGGGGACCCCCCCGAGCCCCCCAAAACCGCTCAGATCCCCCTAAAATGGTGGGTGGGTGTGTCCCCCCCCCCCAGGTGAACGGCACGGCCTGCGCCGTTTCCAGGATGCTGATCGCGCTCCTCGAGTGCAACCAGTTAGAGGTGGGGGGGGAACTGGGATTGGAGCTGGGGGGACTGGGAGAGGGGAGGGGGGAACTGGGATTGGAGCTGGGGGGACTGGGGGAACTGGGATTGGAGCTGGGGGGACTGGGAGAGGGGAGGGGGGAACTGGGATTGGAGCTGGGGGGACTGGGGGAACTGGGATTGGAGCTGGGGGGACTGGGAGAGGGGAGGGGGGGGAACTGGGATTGGAGCTGGGGGGACTGGGAGAGGGGAAGGAGGGAACTGGGATTGGAGCTGGGGGGACTGGGAGGGGGGGGGGGGAACTGGGATTGGAGCTGGGGGGACTGGGAGAGGGGAGGGGGGGGAACTGGGATTGGAGCTGGGGGGACTGGGAGAGGGGAGGGGGGGGAACTGGGATTGGAGCTGGGGGGACTGGGAGAGGGGAGGGGGGGGAACTGGGATTGGAGCGGGGGGAACTGGGAAAGGGGAGGGGGGTGACTGGGAGAGGGAAGGGGGGGGCAAAACTGGGAGAGGGGGAGAGGCAACTGGGGGTTCCCGGGGTGGGGGGACCCGTCCCTGACCCCCCCATGTTCCCCCCAGGACGGGCGGGTGCTGGTGCCCCCCCCCCTGCAGCCCCTGCTGGGTCGGACCGAGCTGGTGCCCCCCCCGGCCCCCCTATTGACCTACATCGGCCCCAACCAGCCGGGGGGGGGCCGGGGGCGCGGAGACCCCCCCCCAATAACCCCTGGGGGCGCGGAGACACCCCCCCAATAACCCCCGGGGGGGCCGGGGGCGCTGAGACACCCCCCAATAACCCCCGGGGTCAGGGGGCACGGAGACCCCCCCCCCCCCCAGTAACCCCTGGGGGGGCAAGGGGCGCTGAGACCCCCTCAGAACCCCCCCCATAACCCCCGGGGGGCACTGAGACCCCCCCAGAATCCCCGGGGGGGGAGCAGGGGGCACAGAGACACCCCCCCCGCATTCTGGGGGGGGAGCGGGGGGGGGGGCTCAGGTCCCCCCCTCACTGTTCCTGAGCCCCCCACCCCCAAAAGCGTGAGCTCCATGGAGAAAGAAAAGTGGGGGGCAGAAGTGGATTTGGGGGGCAGGCGCCCCATTTATTGTCCTTGAGGGGTAGGGGGTGGCTGGGGGGTGACCCCCCCCCTTGCAGAGCCCCCCAATAAATAGGGGGGGTCAGCAGCCCCGGTTGATGACGATGTCGTCGTATTCGTCCTCCTCCTCCTCCTAGGGAGGGAGAAAGAGATTTGGGGGGGGGCTGTGTGACCCCCAAACCCTGGGGGTGTCTGGGGGGGCTCAAGGGGATCTGCAAGGGGTCAGGGGGTTCTGGGGTTGGGGGGCTCTTATCTGACTGTCTGGGGGGGCTCAGGGGTGTCTGGGGGGGCTCAGGGGGTGCTGGGGGCCCAGGGGATGTCGGGGGGCCGGGGGGGGGGGTGTCAGAGGTCCCAAAGGGGGGGGGCTCAGGGGGTGCTGGGGGCCCAGGGGATGTTGGGGGGCCGGGGGGGGGGGGGGTGTCAGAGGTCCCAAAGGGGGGGGGCTCAGGGGGTGCTGGGGGCCCAGGGGATGTTGGGGGGGGGGGGGGGGTGTCAGAGGTCCCAAGGGGGGGGGCTCAGGGGGTGCTGGGGGCCCAGGGGATGTTGGGGGGCGGGGGGGGGGGTGTCAGAGGTCCCAAGGGGGGGGGGGGCTCAGGGGGTGTTGGGGGGCCCCAGGGTGTCCCGAGGGGGGGGGGGTGTCTGATGGTCTGGGGGTGCCTCTGACCTGGCTGTCGGGGGCCCCGAAGCGGCGCAACAGGGGGTGTCGGGGGGGGGGTGGGGGAGGCGGATTTGGGGGTCCCGGGGGTGTCTCTGACCTGGGTGTCTGTGTCAGAGCCGCAGTCGGAGCTGGGGGGGCTGTCGGGGGGGCTGTCGGGGGCCCCGAAGCGGCGCAGCAGGGGGGGCAGGCGGGGGTCGGGGCGCAGGCGGGCGCTGCGAAGGGGGGTGCAGCCCCCGAACATGCGGGGGGCCGGGTGGGCGCCCCCCCTCAGCAGAACCTCCGCCGCCCCCACGCTCTGCGCCTCAACCGCCAAGTGCAGCGCCGACCGGCCCCCGCTCGACTCCTGCAACCGGAGCAGAACCGGATCAGAGCCCGGAGAGGGAGTGGGAACCGGAGCAGAACCGGATCAGAGCCCGGAGAGGGAGTGGGAACCGGAGCAGAGCCGGATCAGAGCCCGGAGAGGGAGTGGGAACCGGAGCAGAACCGGATCAGAGCCCGGAGAGGGAGTGGGAACCGGAGCAGAACCGGAGCAGAGCCCGGAGAGGGAGTGGGAACCGGAGCAGAGCCCGGAGAGGGAGTGGGAACCGGAGCAGAACCGGAGCAGAGCCCGGAGAGGGAGTGGGAACCGGAGCAGAACCGGAGCAGAGCCCGGAGAGGGAGTGGGAACCGGAGCAGAACCGGAGCAGAGCCCGGAGAGGGAGTGGGAACCGGAGCAGAGCCCGGAGAGGGAGTGGGAACCGGAGCAGAACCGGAGCAGAGCCCGGAGAGGGAGTGGGAACCGGAGCAGAACCGGAGCAGAGCCCGGAGAGGGAGTGGGAACCGGAGCAGAACCGGAGCAGAGCCCGGAGAGGGAGTGGGAACCGGAGCAGAGCCCGGAGAGGGAGTGGGAACCGGAGCAGAACCGGAGCAGAGCTCAGAGAGGGAGTGGGAACCGGAGCAGAGCCGGATCAGAGCCCGGAGAGGGAGTGGGAACCGGAGCAGAACCGGAGCAGAGCCCGGAGAGGGAGTGGGAACCGGAGCAGAGCCCGGAGAGGGAGTGGGAACCGGAGCAGAACCGGAGCAGAGCTCAGAGAGGGAGTGGGAAGCGGAGCAGAACCGGATCAGAGCCCGGAGAGGGAGTAGGAACCAGAGCAGAACCGGAGCAGAGCCCGGAGAGGGAGTGGGAAGCGGAGCAGAACCGGAGCAGAGCCTGGAGAGGGAGCGGAACCGGAGCAGAGCCTGGAGAGGCAGCGGAGCCGGAGCAGAACCGGAGCAGAGCCCAGAAAGGGAGTGGGAACCGGAGCAGAGCCCGGAGAGAGAGTGGAAACCGGAGCAGAACCGGAGCAGAGCCCAGAGAGAGAGTGGGAACCGGAGCAGAACCGGAGCAGAGCCCGGAAAGGCAGCGGGAACCGGAGCAGAACCGGATCAGAGCCCGGAAAGGCAGCGGGAACCGGAGCAGAACTGGATTAGAGCCAGGAAAGGCAGCGGGAACCAGAGCAGAACCGGATCAGAGCCGAGAAAGGGAGTAGGAACCAGAGCAGAACCGGATCAGAGCCAGGAAAGAGTGGGAACGGGAGCAGAACTGGATCAGAGCTGGGAAAGGGAGCGGGAATGGGAGGTGGGAAATAGATCAGAACTGAATCAGAACCAGGGGAAAGAGAGCGAGAACCACACAGTGGGATTGGAGCAGGAATGTGGAGCAGGAACCGGATCGGAGCTGTAGAAAAGAGGGAGATCGGAGTGTGAACGTGGAGTGCGAACCGGATTAGAACCAGGGGCAAAGGGAGCAAGAACGCGGAGCAGGAGCTGGATCTGGATCAGAATCAGAGAAAAGAAAGCGAGAACCAGAGTGGGATTGGAGCAGGAACGTGAGGCAGGATCCAGCTCAGAATTGTGGGGGAAGGGGGCGAGAACCAGAGGGAACAGGAGGGGGATCCGGATTGGGACCGAGGAGAAGGGTCCAGGGAGCCCCTCACCGCGGCGTCGGGGTCGGCACCGGCTGCCAGCAGCAGCTCCACCAGCTCCAGGTCCCCACGCAGAACAGCCACGTGCAGGGGGGTCTGGCCTGGGGGGGCCCCACGGTGTCAGCCCCACATCCCCCCCAATCCCCTCTCCGTCTCATTTCCACCCCCCCAAAGCCCCCAATCGCCCCCCCAAGCCCTCAATTCCCCCCCTAAAGCCCCCCCAATTCCCTCTCTATCCCCATTCCCCTCCCAATTCCCTCTCCGTCTCATTTCCACCCCCCAAAGCCCTCAATTCCCCCCCTAAAGCCCCCCCAATCCCCTCTCCACCCCATTTCCCCCTCCGCAGAGCCCCCAATCGCCCCCCCAAGCCCCCAATTCCCTCTCCATCCCCCTTTTCCCCCCCCAATCCCCTCTCCACCCCATTTCCCCCTCCGCAGAGCCCCCAATCGCCCCCCCAAGCCCTCAATTCCCTCTCTATCCCCATCCCCCCCCCCAATCCCCCCCACCGTCGTAGTTGCGGCGCTCCAGCAGGTTTCGGGGGTCGTTGGGGGGGGTTCCGGGCCCCCCCAGGAGCAGGCGGGCGCAGGCGGGGCGCCCCTCGCGGCAGGCAAGGTGCAAGGGGGTCTGGCCCCCCCTCTCCCGCACCCCCAGCCCCGCGCCCGCCGCCCGCAGCTTCCGCACGAAGCTCGGAAGCCCCAGGATCACTGCGAGGTGCAGGGCGCTCTGCGGGGACGACGACACGAATTTAGGGACCCCCCCCCTCCCCTCGGCTATAACGGGGCCTGGAGGGGCCCTAAGAGCCCCCCACCCCTCAATCCCTGCCCCTACACCCCCAACTTCCACAAAAAGCCCAGGAGCTCCAGCATCACCATGATACAGGTTGGTTTGTGACGGGAGGGAGCAATTTTAAGCACCCCATAAGCCATTTTGGGGTCTGGGGGGGGGACTAAGTGTCCCCTAAGAGCCCCCCCCTGCCCCTCAATACCTGCCCCAGGTCGTTCTGGAGGTCGAGAAAGGGGGAGCCGGCCGTGTGGCGCAGGATGGAGTCCAGGAAGGGCTCGTGCTCGTGGATGACGGCCAAGTGCAGGGCGCTGGGGGAAGGAAAGGGTTAAAGTTGGGGGGGGACACACCCCCAGGACCCACCCCAGTCTCTTGGGGGGCGCAGGAAGCGGGGGGAGCCCTAGAGGAGAAGGGGGGAAAGCCCTAGAGGGAAGGGAAGGGGGAGAAAGACCCTAAAGGAGGGGAAAGCCCTTAAAGAGAGGGGAGAAGGGACCCTAAAGGGGGAGTGTCGAGAGCCGCAGCTCCCCCCGACCCTGTCCCCCCCCATTCCTCACGTGTCGCCGTCCTCGGTGACGAATCCCAGGACGTGGCGCAGCCAGGCCGAGGCGCCCCCATCTTCTTCTGCCTCCTCCTCCTCTCCCTTAGGTCCGAGCGGCGCCACCTGCCCCTCGCCCAGCGAGCCCAGGCCGCTGTCGCACCACTCGTCGCCCTCGAGCCGCTTCCCCCCGTCCTCCTCCTCCTCCAGGCCCGGAGCAGCCGCCGCCTCCGCCATGGCGGGGCCGGGCCGGGGCCGGGCTCAGCGCCGCCCCGCCATGGGGAATCCCCGCCGGGACCCGCGCTTCCGGCGCAGCTTCGGCGTCACTTCCGGCGCAGCTTCGGCGTCACTTCCGGCGCGCGCGCGGCGCGCGCGCGGGGCGTGGCGGGTCCTCTCCCCGCGCGGTGCATGCCGGGAGGAGCGTCGGGGACGCCCATGGCCGATCCCGGCGGGACCGGGAAGCGGCGGGACCGGCCGGAGGCCTCCGCGGGGTCCGGGGGCGACACGGGGGCGTCGAGCGGGGACCGAGACCCAGAGCCGCCCGGGACCGGCTCCTCCGAGCCCGAGGCCGGCGCTGAGGGCGGCTCTGACAGTAGGTGGGGGGGTCCCGGTGCCCCCCGTTATCCCCGGTGCTCCCCTTATTCCCGGTGCTCCCCGTATTCCCAGCGCTCCCCGTATTCCCAGCGCTCCCGGTGGGAGCTGGGGCGGCTCTGAAGGTGCTGGGGGGAATCCCAGTTCTCCCAGCGTTCCCAGTAGAGCTGCTGATGCCGGTCCTGGGGCAGCTCTGATGGTTCTGGGGGGATCCCAGTTCCCTCAGCGGAGTTCCCGGTGCTCCCAGTATTCCCAGTGCTCCCGTTGTCCCCAGTGGAGCTGCTGCGGCGGCTGTTGGCGCGGACGCTGGGCCTGGGGGCGGCCGAGGACGCGGAGCCCGAGAGGCGCCTGGAGGAGCTGACGCTGCGCGGAGTCGGGCGCTTCCTCAGCGGGGGACGCTGTACGGGGGGCTGGTGGCGTTTGGGGGGGGCCGGGGTTGTTCTGGGGGACCTGGGGGGGCCGTTTGGGGTCTGGGAAGTATCTAGGGGTGCTATGGGGGCGTTTTGAGGGGCCTAGGGGGCATTTTGGGGGGGCCCTGAGGGGTGCTTGTGGGTCTGAGGGGTATCTAGGGGTGCTGTGAGGGCATTCTGGGGGGCATTTTGGGGGAGCCCTGAGGGGTGCTTGTGGGTCTGAGGGGTATCTAGGGGTGCTGTGAGGGCATTCTGGGGGGCATTTTGGGGGGGCCCTGAGGGGTATCTAGGGTTGCGCTGAGGGCATTCTGGGGGGCCTGGGGGCATTTAGGGGAGTTTAGGAGGGTGTGGGGGGCGTTCGGGGGCCTGGTGGGTATTTTGGGGGGGCCTGGGGTTGTTCTGGGGGGCATTTTGGGGGGCTGTGGGGTACTTCAGGGGGCCTGGGGGTGTTTAGGGGGGCCCTAGGTGTCATTTAAGGGGGCCTGGGGCTGTTTTGGGGTCTGGGAGGTATCTAGGGGTGCTTTGTGGGTGTTTGGGGGGGCCAGGGGCTGTTAGGAGGGCATGTGGAGTCGTTTAAGGGGGTGTAAGAGTCATTTAGGAGGGTCTGAGGAGCATTTAGGGGGCCTGGGTGTGTTTTGGGGGGCATTTAGGGGGGGCTGGGGGATGTTTTGGGGGTCCTGGGGGTTTGGAGGGGGCTCAGGGGATGTTGGGGGGGGTCCTTTGGGGTCAGTGGGGGTTTTTTGGGGTGTTTCAGGGGTGCGTAGGTGGATTTGTCACATGAGGGGGGATCCAGGAGGTACGGGGAGTGACTTTGGGTGCTGGGGGGGTGGATTTTGGGGTGCTGGGGGGGTTTTGGGGTGTCTTTTTGGGATACTCCCCATTCTTCCTCCTCCAGGTAAGAAGGTTCTGTGCATGGTGGGCGCCGGCATCTCCACCTGTGAGTAGTGGGAGGGGGGCAGCGTTTTGGGGGTGTCTTGTGGGGGACACGCAGTTTTTGGGGTGCGCTGACCCCCCCTTTCCCGCCCCCAAAGCCGCGGGGATCCCCGATTTCCGCTCGCCGGGCACCGGGCTCTACGCCAACCTGGGCAGCTACGACCTCCCCTACCCCGAAGCCATCTTTGAGATCAATTATTTTAAGGTAAATCTCTCAGATTTTTTGGGGGGGCTCCAAAGGTCTCGGCGCTGCTTTTTTTCCCCTCTTGCACCCCAAAATTTTGAAAGAGGGCAGCCCTGAACCCTCATTTTCCACCACAGGAGCACCCGGAGCCCTTTTTTGTTCTTGCCCGCGAGCTCTTCCCTGGGCAATTCAAGGTGAGACATCCCCCTTTCTTTTTCCTTGCCCCACTAAAAGCCCCTGCACCCCAAAACACTTCCTGGGGGTGACCCCCCCCAAAAAAATAACCCCTGGCCCCCCCAAAATCGATGCTCCCTCTTTTCCAGCCCACCGTCTGCCACTATTTCATGCGGCTGCTGCAGGACAAGGGGCTGCTGCTGCGCTGCTACACACAGGTCAGGCTTGGGGAGGTTTTGGGGTGCTGGGGGGGGGGTTGATGGCATTTTGGGGTCACCTGGGGGTCCCCAGTTTTCCCCCCCCAAACACCCCCTGACCCCCAAAACCCTGGAGTTGAGGGGTGGAATTGGATCCCGAGGTGCTCCGTGTGATGTTGAGGGGGGGTGGTGTTGGTTTGGGGGGTGCTGGTGGGGTTTGAAGGGGTCTAGGTGGTGTTTGGGGGGTCCTGGTGGGGGTTTCAGGGGTTCTAGGTGGTGTTTGGGGGGTGCTGGTGGGGATTTGAGAGTTCTAGGTGGTGTTTGGGGGGTCCTGGTGGGGTTTGAGGGTTCTAGGTGGTGTTTTGGGGGTGCTGGTGGGGGTTTGAGGGTTCTAGGTGGTGTTTGGGGGGTGCTGGTGGGGGTTTGAAGGGGTCTAGGTGGTGTTTGGGGGGTCCTGGTGGGGGTTTCAGGGGTTCTAGGTGGTGTTTGGGGGGTGCTGGTGGGGATTTGAGAGTTCTAGGTGGTGTTTGGGGGGTCCTGGTGGGGGTTTGAGGGGGTCTAGGTGGTGTTTAGGGGGTGCTGGTGGGGGTTTGAGGGGGTCTAGGTGGTGTTTGGGGGGTGCTGGTGGGAGTTTGAGGGGGTCTAGGTGGTGTTTGGGGGGTGCTGGTGGGGTTTGAGGGGGTCTAGGTGGTGTTTGGGGGGTGCTGGTGAGGGTTTGAGGGTTCTAGGTGGTGTTTGGGGGGTGCTGGTGGGGGTTTGAGGGGGTCTAGGTGGTGTTTGGGGGGGTCCTAGGGAGGGTTTGAGGGGGTCTAGGTGGTGTTTGGGGGGTGCTGGTGGGAGTTTGAGGGGGTCTAGGTGGTGTTTGGGGGGTGCTGGTGGGGTTTGAGGGGGTCTAGGTCGTGTTTGGGGGGTGCTGGTGGGGGTTTGAGGGGGTCTAGGTGGTGTTTGGGGGGTGCTGGTGGGGGTTTGAGGGGGTCTAGGTGGTGTTTGGGGGGTGCTGGTGGGGTTTGAGGGGGTCTAGGTCGTGTTTGGGGGGTGCTGGTGGGGGTTTGAGGGGGTCTAGGTGGTGTTTGGGGGGGTCCTGGGGAGGGTTTGATGGGATTTTGGAGCTCCTAGGGGGGGTCGAGGTCCCCTGACCCCCAAAACCCCTGGAGCAGGGGTTGGGATTGGATCCCAAGGAGCTCTGTGTGATGCTGGGAGAGGACCGGAGGGTGGTTTGGGGGGTCCTGGGGGGGGATTTTGAGGGGCTCTGGGGGTTTTGGGGTCTTGGGGGGGGACTTTGGGGGGATTTTGGGGTCCCTGGAGCGAGTTGAGGTCCCCTGACCCCCAAAACCCCTGGAGCAGGGGGTGGAATTGGATCCCAAGGAGCTCTGTGTGATGCTGGGAGAGGAGGGGGGTTGTTTTGGGGGGCTCCTAGGGGGGGATTTGAGGAGGGTCTAAGTGGATTTTGGGGTCCCCCTGATCCCCTCGGCCCCCCCAGAACATCGACGCCCTGGAGCGCGTGGCAGGTTTGGCCCCCGAGCGCCTGGTAGAAGCTCACGGCACCTTCGTCACCTCCCGCTGCCTGGAGCCCTCGTGCCGCCAGCTCTACACTCTGCGCTGGATGAAAGGTTTGGGGGGGCTAAAAATTAGGGGGGCCCCTCCCCACCCCACCCCTGAACCCCCAAAACGGCCCCTGACCCCCTTCCTTCCACCCCAATTCCTTTCTTTCCAGAGCGAATTTTCTCCTCCCTCGTCCCCAGATGCGAGAAATGCGGCAGCGTCGTCAAACCTGGTGAGGATTTTGGGGGGGGGGGCAGCACCCCCAAACCTGTGACCCCCCCAAAGCCCCCCTATGCCCCCCCCACAGCCCCCCAAATCCCCCTTATGTCCCCCCCAAATCCCCCTTATGTCCCCCCCAAAGCCCCCTGTGATCTTCCCCTACAACCCCCCAAAGCCCTCTATGATTCCCCTGTGACCCCCCTCGGCCCCCCCAAATCCCCCCTATGACCCCCCAAATCCCCCCTACGATCCCCCCCGGCCCCCCAAGCCCCCTTATGACCCTCCCAAAACCCCCCTACGACCCTCCCAGACCCCCAAATCCCCTCTATGATCCCCCTACGACCCCCCAAATCCCCCCTATGATCCCCCTATGACTCCCCTCAGCCCCTCCAAAGCCCTCTAGCCCCCCAAATCCCCCCTACGACCCCCCAGGACACCCCAATCCCTCCTACATCCCCCACAAATCCCCCCTACGATCCCTCAGGACACCCCAAAGCCCCCCTATGACCCCCTCACACCCCCAAATCCCCCTGTGCCCCCCCCCGGGCCCCCCCTTTTTCATTCCCCCTTTCCAGACATCGTGTTTTTTGGGGAGAACCTCCCCCAGCGCTTCTTCTCCCTCTTGCAATCGGTGAGTGGGGCGGCTAAGGAGGGAGGGGGGGGGCAATGAATTTAGGGGTCCCCTCCCTGAATCGAGGGGCTCCTCTGCACCCCCTAAAGGTTTTGGGCCCCCCCCCCCCCCCCCCCAAATTTCCATCAGGATTTCCCGCAAGCCGACCTGCTCCTCATCATGGGAACCTCCCTGCAGGTCCAACCCTTCGCCTCGCTCGTTGGAAGGTGGGGACCCCCCTGAGCCCCCCCCCAAACCCTAGGACCCCCCCCAAACCCCTGGGACACCCCACGGGACCCTCACAGCCCCCCCCCCTTTTTCCCCTCAGGGTCCCCCCGAGCACCCCCCGGCTCCTCATCAACAAGGAGAAGACTGGGCAGGTGAGGGGGGGGGGCACTGGGGGACCCCACTTTGCACCCCATTTCCCACACCCTTTGCCCCCCTCTTTTCTTCCCCTTTTACCCCTTTATCCTGGTTTTGCCCCTTTATCCTATTTTGCCCCCCCTTTTTGCCCCTTCCCCTGATTTTGCTCCTCCCTCACCCCTTTTACCCCTGTGTTTTGCCCCCCACCTCCTTTTTGCCCCCCCCTTTTGCTCTTTTATCGTATTTTTGCCCCTTTCACTCCTCCTTTTGTCCCCCTTTTTGACCCTCCCCCCTTTTTGACCCCCCCCTTCTTGCCCCCTTCCCCCCATTTTGCCCCTTACCCCTTTTTGCCCCCCCGGCTCCTTTTTGCCCCCCCTTTTTGCCCCCCAGGGGGACCCTCTGCTGTCCCTCATGGGCCTGGGCTGCGGGATGGACTTCGACTCCGACAAAGCCTACAGGTTGGGGGGGTCACAGGGGCTTTTTGGGGGGCTGGGGGGGGTCATAGGGGCCTTTTGGGGGGCCGGTGGGACTTTGGGGGTCATGGGGGGGGTCTCTGAGGATGATTTGGGGGGCAGAGGGGCTTGAGGGGGGATAGGGGCCATTTTGGGGTGCGGACGACATGGAATTGAAGGGGTTTGGGGGGTCGTGGGCGGCTTTGGGGGGGTCAGGGTGATTTTGGGGTCCCCCCCTCTCCCTGTGGTGATTTTTTGGGGGGGGGTTTTGCCTCCCACGTAGGGACGTGGCCTGGCTGGGGGAGTGCGACGCGGGGTGCCGGGCGCTGGCTGAGCTGCTGGGCTGGAAGGTGAGACACCCCCCCCCCGCCCCAAAAAATAACCTTCACCCCCAAAAAATCAACCCCCTAAAAGACACCCCCACCCCCAGACTCGTCTACCCCCCAAAAAAGGAGCCTCTAACCCCCCAAAACAACTCCCCACCACCCAAAAAAAGAGCCCCCACCCTTCAAAAAACATCCCCCACCTCCCAAAAAGCCACCCTTATCAATTTGGGGTCCCCCCCGTGTTCCTTTATCTCCTCCTTCAATTTAGGGTGCCCCCCACATCACCTTGGGGGTGTCCCCCCTCGTGTTTGACCCTCCCATCAATTTAGGGTCCCCCGCTCATCAATTCGGGTCCCTCCCCTTGGTTTGGGGTCCCCCCCATCATCTATTTGCCACCCCCTGCCCCAAATTTGGGGTCCCCCCCTTAAATCTGGGGTTCCCTCCTCATCGATTTGGGGTCCCCCATATTCTGTTTGCCTCCCCTCGGTTTGGGGTCCCCCCGATTTGTTTGCTCCCCCTCCCATTTGTTTGCCCCCCTCCTCAATTTGGGGTCCCCCTCCTCAATTTGGGGTCCCCCTCCTCAATTTGGGGTCCCCCTCCTCAATTTGGGGTTCCCCCCCCCCTTGTTTCGGGGTCCGCCCAGGAGGAGCTGGAGGCGCTGGTGGAGTCGGAGCACGCGGCCATCGACAGCGGGACGGGGGGCGACCCCTGGGCCCCCCCCAGGGCCAAGTCGGGGGGCAGCAGCGACCTGCCCCCCGAAACCCATTAAACTGGCCCTGGCGAGTTATTACGGGGCGCTGCTTCGTTATTGGGGGGCGGGGGGGTCCCCAGCCCAGTTTCGGGGTCCCCTGCCCAGTTTGGGGGGTTCCCTGCCCAGTTGTGGAGGTTCCCTGCCCAGTTTGGGGGGGCTCCCTGCCCAGTTTGGGGGTCCCCTGCCCACTTTCGGGGTTCCCTGCCCAGTTTGGGGGGGCTCCCTGCCCAGTTTGGGGGTCCCCTGCCCACTTTCGGGGTTCCCTGCCCAGTTGTGGAGGTTCCCTTCCCAATTTCTGGGCTCCCTGCCCAGTTTGGGGGTCCCCTGCCCACTTTCGGGGTCCCCTGCCCAGTTTTGGGGGGTCCCCTGCCCAGTTTTGGGGGGTCCCCTGCCCAGTTTGGGGGGTTCCCTGCCCAGTTTTGGGGGGTCCCCTGCCCAGTTTCTGGGTTCCCTGCCCAGTTTGGGGGGTTCCCTGCCCAGTTTCTGGGTTCCCTGCCCAGTTTGGGGGGTTCCCTGCCCAGTTTGGGGGGTCCCCTGCCCAGTTTTGGGGGGTTCCCTGCCCAGTTTGGGGGGTTCCCTGCCCAGTTTGGGGGGTCCCCTGCCCAGTTTTCGGGGGTCCCCTGCCCAGTTTGGGGGGTTCCCTGCCCAGTTTGGGGGGTCCCCTGCCCAGTTTGGGGGGTCCCCTGCCCAGTTTTCGGGGGTCCCCTGCCCAGTTTGGGGGGTTCCCTGCCCAGTTTGGGGGTTCCCTGCCCAGTTTGGGGGGTCCCCTGCCCAGTTTCTGGGCTCCCTGCCCAGTTTGGGGGTTCCCTTCCCATCCTGCCCCCGCGGCCTCCTCCTCCTCCTCCTCCTCCAATCGGCGCTCGCTGCGCTCTGGCTCCGCCCCTTTTTTCACAGCCAATCGCGGCTCTTCCCGCGCTGATCGACGTTCGCCTCGCGCCAATGGGAGCCGAGAGCGGGGGGGGGGCGGGCTCCCTCCTTCCTTCTCCAACCGGTGGGCGCGGCTAAGTGCAATGGGCGTGGCCAGGCGTGGCGTCAACCAATGAGGAGGCGCAGAGGGGCGTGGCCGAGGTCCCGCGGGCCAATGGGGGGAGCGCGGCGGAGGGGGGCGGGACCTACGGTGGAGGGGGGCGGGGTCTGACTCGGAGGGGGCGGGGCCTGGCGGGGCGGCCATGTCGCGGCGGCGGTGGCGGGGCCCGCAGGGCGGCGAGGGCCGAGGGGACATGGGGAAGATGGCGGCGGGGGGGGGGCGGCTCGGGGCGATACTACGGCGGGGGGGGAGGAGGAGGGGGAGGAGGTGATGGCGGAGGAGGAGGAGGAGGAGGAGGAGGAAGGGCTCCCAAGCGCCAGAAGACCGAGAACGCGGAGCCGCCGCCGCCGCCACACGGAGGGCCGGGGGGGGGCGGGGCCGGAGCAGCCGGAGCGGTGAGAGGGGGGGAGAAAAGGGCGTGTTTTCAGGGGTTTGGGGGCATCAGGAGGGGTTTGGGGGGGATTCGGGGGACAAAAGTGTGTTTGGAGGGGGTTTGGGGGCATCATGAGGGATTTGGGGGGTGAGAAGTGTGTTTGGAGGGGATTTGGGGGTATCATGAGGGATTTGGGGGGGACAAGAGTGTGTTTGGAGGGGATTTGGGGGGTCTATGAGGGGTTTGGGTGGGTCAAAAGCATGTTTGGAGGGTGGTTTTGTGGGACAAAAGTGTGTTTGGAGGGGGTTTGGGGGCATCATGAGGGATTTGGGGGGTGAGAAGTGTGCTTGGAGGGGGTTTGAGGGCTCAGAAGCGCGTCTGGAGGGGACGGCGACGGTTTGGGGGGGTCAAAAGCAAGTTTGGAGGGGGTTTTTGTGGGACAAAATTGTGTTTGGAGGGGGCTTGGGGGCATCATGAGGGGTTTGGGGGGTACAAGAGTGTGTTTGGAGGGGATTTGGGGGTCCATGACAGGTTTGGGTGGGTCAAAAGCATGTTTGGAGGGGGTTTTGTGGGACAAAAGTGTGTTTGGAGGGGGTTTGGGGGCATCATGAGGGATTTGGGGGGTGCGAAGTGTGTTTGGAGGGGGTTTGGGGGCATCATGAGGGATTTGGGGGGGACAAGAGTGTGTCTGGAGGGGGTTTGGGGGCATCATGAGGGATTTGGGGGGTGAGAAGTGTGCTTGGAGGGGGTTTGGAGGGTCAGAAGCGTGTTTGGAGGGTGTTTGTGGGGGACAGAAATGTGCTTGGAGGGGGTGTGAGGGGTCAGAAGTGCGTCTGGAGGGGACCGCGACGGTTTGGGGGGATCAAAAGCAAGTTTGGAGGGGGTTTGGGGGGCATTGTGAGGAATTTGGGGAGTCAGAAGTGTGTTGGGGGAGGTTTAGGGGGGACAAAGGTGTGTTTGGAGGGGGTTTGGGGGCATCATGAGGGATTTGGGGGGTGACAAGTGTGTTTGGAGGGGGTTTGGGGGCATCATGAGGCTTTTGGGGGGTGACAAGTGTGTTTGGAGGGGTTTTGGATGCATCATGAGGCATTTGGGGGGGACCACGACGGGTTTGGGTGGGTCAGAAGCATGTTTGGAGGGGGTTTTGTGGGACAAAAGTGTGTTTGGAGGGGGTTTGGGGGCATCATGAGGCTTTTGGGGGGTGACAAGTGTGTTTGGAGGGGGTTTGGGGGCATCGTGAGGCTTTTGGGGGGTGACAAGTGTGTTTGGAGGGGGTTTGGGGGCATCATGAGGGATTTGGGGAGTGAGAAGTGTGTTTGGAGGGGGTTTGGGGGCATCGTGAGGCTTTTGGGGGGTGACAAGTGTGTTTGGAGGGGGTTTGGGGGCATCGTGAGGCTTTTGGGGGGTGACAAGTGTGTTTGGAGGGGGTTTGGGGGCATCGTGAGGCTTTTGGGGGGTGACAAGTGTGTTTGGAGGGGTTTTGGGGGCATCGTGAGGCATTTGGGGGGGACCACGACGGGTTTGGGTGGGTCAGAAGCATGTTTGGAGGGGGTTTTGTGGGACAAAAGTGTGTTTGGAGGGGGTTTGGGGGCATCATGAGGGATTTGGGGGGGACAAAAGTGTGTTTGGAGGGGGTTTGGGGGCATCATGAGGCTTTTGGGGGGTGACAAGTGTGTTTGGAGGGGGTTTGGGGGCATCATGAGGGATTTGGGGGGGACAAAAGTGTGTTTGGAGGGGGTTTGGGGGCATCATGAGGCTTTTGGGGGGTGACAAGTGTGTTTGGAGGGGGTTTGGGGGCATCATGAGGGATTTGGGGGGTGAGAAGTGTGTTTGGAGGGGGTTTGGGGGCATCATGAGGGATTTGGGGGGGACAAAAGTGTGTTTGGAGGGGGTTTGGGGGCATCATGAGGGATTTGGGGGGTGCGAAGTGTGTTTGGAGGGGGTTTGGGGGCATCATGAGGGATTTGGGGGGGACAAGAGTGTGTCTGGAGGGGGTTTGGGGGCATCGTGAGGGATTTGGGGGGTGAGAAGTGTGCTTGGAGGGGGTTTGAGGGCTCAGAAGCGCGTCTGGAGGGGACGGCGACGGTTTGGGGGGGGTCAAAAGCGCGTTTGGGGGGCATCGTGAGGAATTTGGGGAGTCCGAAGTGTGTTGGGGGGGGGGGGGGGGGACACACAAAAGCGCGTTTGGAGAGGGTTTTGGGGGGTTGGGAGGGATTTGGGGGTCAAAAGCGCGTTTGGAGGGGGTTTGCAGGCGCTCATAAGGGGCTTGGGGGGGGGGGTCAGGAGGGTTTGGGGGGGTCAGGCAGGGACTGAGGGTTTGGGGGGGATTTGGGGGGGGGGTTCCCCGTTCTGAAGCCGCCGCGGGGGGGGGGTTTTTTTTCCGGTCAGGAGAACTACGAGGATCCGCACAAGACGCCGGCGTCGCCCGTCGTGCACATCCGCGGGCTCATCGACGGCGTCGTGGAGGCCGACCTGGTGGAGGCGCTGCAGGAGTTCGGGCCCATCAGGTGAGGGATTGGGAATGCCGGGATTGGGAATGCCGGGAGCGGGAATGCCGGCTTCAGGAATCTTGTACCTGCTCCGTCAGGTGAGGGATTGGGAATGTCAGGTTCAGGAATCTTGTACCTGCTCCGTCAGGTGAGGGATTGGGAATGCCGGCTTCAGGAATCTTGTACCTGCTCCGGCTCCGTCAGGTGAGGGATTGGGAATGCCGGCTTCAGGAATCTTGTACCTGCTCCGGCTCCGTCAGGTGAGGGATTGGGAATGCCGGGAGCGGGAATGCCGGGAGCGGGAATGCCGGCTTCAGGAATCTTGTACCTGCTCCGTCAGGTGAGGGATTGGGAATGCCGGGTTCAGGAATCTTGTACCTGCTCCGGCTCCGTCAGGTGAGGGATTGGGAATGCCGGGATTGGGAATGCCGGCTTCAGGAATCTTGTACCTGCTCCGTCAGGTGAGGGATTGGGAATGCCGGGTTCAGGAATCTTGTACCTGCTCCGGCTCCGTCAGGTGAGGGATTGGGAATGCCGGGAGCGGGAATGCCGGGTTCAGGAATCTTGTACCTGCTCCGGCTCCGTCAGGTGAGGGATTGGGAATGCCGGGTTCAGGAATCTTGTACCTGCTCCGGCTCCGTCAGGTGAGGGATTGGGAATGCCGGGAGCAGGAATGCCGGGTTCAGGAATCTTGTACCTGCTCCGGCTCCGTCAGGTGAGGGATTGGGAATGCCGGGATTGGGAATGCCGGCTTCAGGAATCTTGTACCTGCTCCGTCAGGTGAGGGATTGGGAATGCCGGGTTCAGGAATCTTGTACCTGCTCCGGCTCCGTCAGGTGAGGGATTGGGAATGCCGGGATTGGGAATGCCGGCTTCAGGAATCTTGTACCTGCTCCGGCTCCAGCAGGTGAGGGATTGGGAATGCCGGGTTCAGGAATCTTGTACCTGCTCCGGCTCCGTCAGGTGAGGGATTGGGAATGCCGGGAGCGGGAATGCCGGCTTCAGGAATCTTGTACCTGCTCCGGCTCCGTCAGGTGAGGGATTGGGAATGCCGGGTTCAGGAATCTTGCTCTGGCTCCATTAGGTGAGGGATTGGGAATGCCGGGAGCGGGAATGCTGGGTTCAGGAATCTTGTACCTGCTCCGGCTCTGTCAGGTGAGGGATTGGGAATGCCGGGAGCGGGAATGCCGGCTTCAGGAATCTTGTACCTGCTCCGGCTCCGTCAGGTGAGGGATTGGGAATGCCGGGAGTGGGAATGTCAGGTTCAGGAATCTTGTACCTGCTCCGTCAGGTGAGGGATTGGGAATGCCGGGTTCAGGAATCTTGCTCCGGCTCCATTAGGTGAGGGATTGGGAATGCCGGGAGCGGGAATGCTGGGTTCAGGAATCTTGTACCTGCTCCAGCTCCGTCAGGTGAGGGATTGGGAATGCCGGGAGCGGGAATGCCGGGTTCAGGAATCTTGTACCTGCTCCGGCTCCGTCAGGTGAGGGATTGGGAATGCCGGGATTGGGAATGCCGGCTTCAGGAATCTTGTACCTGCTCCGGCTCCGTCAGGTGAGGGATTGGGAATGCTGGGAGCGGGAATGTCAGGTTCAGGAATCTTGCTCCGGCTCCGTCAGGTGAGGGATTGGGAATGCCAGGAGCGGGAATGTTGAGTTCAGGAATCTTGCACCTGCTCTGGCTCCATCAGGTGAGGGATTGGGAATGCTAGAACCACGAATGCTTGGATTGGGAATGCTCTGTCTGCTCCAGCTTCGTTAGAAGAGGGATTGGGGACGTTAGTTTTGTAGATGGAGAGTTGGGAATGCTGGAACCAGGAATGCTGGGGTCAAGAATGCCGTACCTGCTCCGGCTTCATTAGATGAGGGATTGGGAATGCCGGGATCAGGAATGCTATACCTGCTCCGGCTTCATTAGATGAGGGATTTGGAATGCTAGAATCAGGAATGCTGGGATCAGGAACGCTCTGCCTGCTCCGGCTCCATCAGGTGAGGGATTGGGAACGCTAGGACCAGGAATGCTTGGATTGGGAATGCTCTGCCTGCTCTGGCTTCTGGCTTCGTTAGATGAGGGATTGGGAACGTTAGGTTCAGGAATCTCAGATTCAGGAATCTCATACCTGTTCCGGTTTAGTAGATGAGGAGTTGGGAATGCTGGAACCAGGAATGCTGGGATCAAGAATGCCGTACCTGCTCCGGCTTCGTTAGATGAGGGATTGGGATCACCAGGTTCAGAAATGCTCTGCTTGGTCCGGCTTCGTTAGATGAGGGATTGGGAATGCCGGGATCAGGAATGCTATACCTGCTCCGGCTTCGTTAGATGAGGGATTTGGAATGCTAGAATCAGGAATGCTGGGATCAGGAACGCTCTGCCTGCTCCGGCTCCATCAGGTGAGGGATTGGGAACGCAAGACCAGGAATACTGGGATGGGGAATGTTGTGCCTGCTCCGGCTGCATTAGATGAGGAGTTGGGAACGCCAGCACCACGAATGCCGGGATCGGGAATCCTGTACCTGCTCCGGCTCCATTAGATGAGGGATCGGGACCACGAATGCCAGGAGCGCCCGGGGCGGGGATCCAGCTCCCGCTCCGTCTCTCTCCAAGCCCGTGAGGGGAGGGCTCGGGAGCGCCAGGGGCTATCCGCATCTCCTCCCTCGGCATCTCCGCGTCTCTCCCTTCCCGCCGTTCCCAGCTACGTGGTGGTGATGCCGAAGAAGCGGCAGGCGCTGGTGGAGTTCGAGGACATTCTGGGCGCCTGCAACGCCGTCAACTACGCGGCCGACAACCAGATCTACATCGCGGGGCATCCGGCCTTCGTCAACTACTCCACCAGCCAGAAGATCTCGCGGCCCGGAGACGCCGACGACTCCCGCGGCGTCAACAACGTCCTGCTCTTCACCATCCTCAACCCCATCTACTCCATCACCACCGTGCGTGCCGGGGACGCTGGCATGGGGGGGGATTTGGGAATGCGGAGAGCTCGGTGGTGCCGAGATAGGGGAGCGTCGTCACTCAGCGGTGCCGGGATTGGGGTTGGGAATAGGGAGCGTTTCCCGTTTGCCGCCTCCCTCACCGCTTCCCGGGTTCCCGTCTCTGGCAGGACGTGCTCTACACCATCTGCAACCCCTGCGGCCCCGTCCAGAGGATCGTCATCTTCCGGAAGAACGGCGTCCAGGCCATGGTGGAATATCCTGCCGGATGCGGGAACGCAGGATGGACCCAGGGTGCTCTGGGGCCGGGGATGCGGGATCCTCCTCTGAAAGAAACGCGGGATGCGCTGGGATGTACGCATGGGATGTTCTGGGGTCAGGGATGCGGGATCCGCTGGGATTTGGATCCGAAATGCTCCGGGTTCAGGGATGCGAGATGCTCCAGGATCAGGGATACGAAATGCTGCGGGATCAGGGATGCGGGATGCTCTGGGATGCGGATACGGAATGCTCTGAGGTCAGGGATACGAAATGCTGCGGGATCAGGGATGCGGGATGCTCTGGGATGCGGATACGGAATGCTCTGAGGTCAGGGATACGAAATGCTGCGGGATCAGGGATGCGGGATGCTCTGGGATGCGGATCCGGAATGCTCTGAGGTCAGGGATACGAAATGCTGCGGGATCAGGGATGCGGGATGCTCTGGGATGCAGATACGGAATGCTCTGAGGTCAGGGATACGAAATGCTGTGGGATCAGGGATGCGGGATGCTCTGGGATGCGGATACGGAATGATCTGAGGTCAGGGATACGAAATGCTGCGGGATCAGGGATGCGGGATGCTCTGGGATGCGGATACGGAATGCTCTGAGGTCAGGGATACGAAATGCTGCGGGATCAGGGATGCGGGATGCTCTGGGATGCGGATACGGAATGCTCTGAGGTCAGGGATACGAAATGCTGCGGGATCAGGGATGCGGGATGCTCTGGGATGCGGATCCGGAATGCTCTGAGGTCAGGGATACGAAATGCTGCGGGATCAGGGATGCGGGATGCTCTGGGATGCAGATACGGAATGCTCTGAGGTCAGGGATACGAAATGCTGTGGGATCAGGGATGCGGGATGCTCTGGGATGCGGATACGGAATGATCTGAGGTCAGGGATACGAAATGCTGCGGGATCAGGGATGCGGGATGCTCTGGGATGCGGATCCGGAATGCTCTGAGGTCAGGGATACGAAATGCTGCGGGATCAGGGATGTGGGATGCTCTGGGATGCGGATCCGGAATGGTCCGGGTTCAGGGGTGCAGGATGCTCCGTGCCGGCGGTTCCGTATCCGTGGGATTCCTTAACGCCGGCCACGTTCGACTCGGTGCAGAGCGCCCAGCGCGCCAAGGCCTCCCTCAACGGAGCCGACATTTATTCCGGCTGCTGCACGCTCAAGATCGAATATGCCAAGGTGAGCGCTTCCCGCCGGCTCCGCTCGATCCCCGCCGGAATGCCGGCTCCGCTCGATCCCTGTTCACCTCCCGCCTTCTCTTCCCAGCCCACGCGCCTCAACGTCTTCAAGAACGACCAGGACACGTGGGATTACACCAACCCCAACCTCAGCGGGCAAGGTAATCTCCGCCGGCGGCTGGTATCCGTACGATCCCGGCGGGAGCAGCTTGGATCGCTGGCCGCTCGGGGCAGGGAGGGAGAAGCCGGGTGGGATTGAGGCCGCAGGGCTTTATTCTGCTGGTCGGGAAGCGAGGTTGGATTTGGGAGACGAGTCTCCGATGCTTTGGGAGGCGGGAAGAAAGCCCTCGCTTGCCTGTGCCGGCTCTTCCCAACCGGATTTGCTGAACTGGGCGGGGGGGCAAGGAAGAGCGGAGCCGGCATCCGGGAAAGCCGGAGAGGGGAGGCGCCGGCTCCCTCGAGCTCGAGGGTTGGGGATGAAAGACGAGCCCCCAGATCCCATCCTCGGGAAGCGAACGATTCCCAATCCCGGCGGGATGCGGCCGCGGGTGATCCCTGTGCCACATCAGCTCAGAGCCCCGAAGCTTTAGAGCCGGGCTCTCCGCTGGGATTTGGCATCGGGAGCGGATTTCGGGGCTCCCGGATCCCGGCTGGAGCGCGGGCGGAGGGCTGGGAGGGGTTGGGGGCCGGGGAGCGGTAACGTGGCCTTTCCCAGCTCTGAGCACACAATTCCCGGGAAGCGTATTCCAGCGGAAGTGCCCGCGGATCCGCCTCGGCACATCCCACACCACACAGGGGTAGGAAGAAAACACCCGAAACAAGCAGCACCTTGAGCTCACTACATCCCGGACACCACACGGCATTCCAAGGACGCTCCGGAGGGGGAAACGAGGCGCGAGCGTCGCCCCGGCAGCCACTTTTCCTTGTCCTTCCCCCCCGAGCCGAACCCACGAGCGTTCCCAGAAGTAGGAAAAATCCCAGCCCGGAGCGGCCTCAAAAACAAGGGCAGCAGCGTTTTTGCCGGAGACCGGAGCGGATCTGGATTCGCTTCCGGAAGGCGAGTCCGTTGCTCTCCCACCTCCGGCCACGACTCGCCAAGCGGAGACGCAAAATTCCAGCCCCAAATCCAAATCCACCCAGGTCCCAAGGGCAGAACGGGCCGGGGCCGCCCGCGGCTCCGCGCCCCAACACAGTTTTCCGAGGGGACCCGTTGATTTTTCTGAGGGGACCCACTTTTCCAAGGAGACCCAGTTTTCCGAGGAGGCCCATTCATTCTTCTAAGGGGTCACACTGGTTTTTCCGAGGGAACCTTTTGTTCCGAGGCAGCAGTTTTCCAAGGAGACACCTCCCTTTTCCAAGAAGACACAGATTTTCAAGGGGACCCATTGGTTTTTCCAAGGAGACGCGCTCTTCCAAGGAAGCGCTTTCATTATTTCAAGGAGACACATTCCTTTTTCCAAGGAGACACAGTTTTCCAAGGAGACACAGTTTTCCAAGGCGACACTTTTCCAAAGGAGACACAGTTTTCCAAGGAAACGCATTCCTATTTCCAAGGCACCACATTCCTTGTTCCAAGGAGACACAGTTTTCCAAGGCGACACATTCATTTTTTCCAAGGGGACACGGTTTTCCAATGGGACACTGGTTTCCAAGGGGCCACATTGTTCCAAGGCGACACTTTTCCAAGGATACACCCCTGATTTCCAAGGATACATCTCAGTTTTCCAAGGATACACCTCAGTTTTCCAAGGGGACACCTCAGATTCCCAAGGATACACCTCAGATTCCCAAGGGGACACCTCAGTTTCCAAGGATACACCCCAGATTTCCAAGGATACATCACAGATTCCCAAGGATACACCTCAGTTTTCCAAGGATACACCTCAGTTTTCCAAGGATACACCTCAGATTTCAAAGGATACCCCTCAGTTTTCCAAGGACACACGGTATTCCAAGGACACATGCCCCTCCTCTCTCTCTCCTCTTCCCTCTCCCGGTTCCTCTCGAGGACCCAACTGGAGCGTGGGACGTTGTGTTATTCCGGAAAATCCGGAATTCCGTAGGGCTGGCGGGGGCGCGGTGGGGGCTGATTGTGACTCTGACACCCTGTGATGCAGGGACGCCCGCTCTCCCAACTCCCTCTTGACGCCTCCGAAGGGTAAGAGAAATCCGGGAATTTCTGTTGTCCCAACGGAAACCCCGTAAGTAAAAGCCCTTCCCGAAGCTTTGGAGCCGCCTGGGAATCGGACAGGACGGGGGAAGCTTCCCGGGATGGAACGGGATGAGGACTGTGCAGCGATCCCAGCGCATCCGTCGTGCTTTCCCGACCTCGCCTGGAGCGGGAGTTCCTTGATTATCCTTTAATTGCTCTAACGAAGGAGGATTGGGGGAAGCAGAGAAGCCAGCGGCGTTCCAGAGGCTGGGAGCACGGAGCAGGGGTGGGAAGAGGGGGAGCGGGATCCTGGGATTGGCCCCTCGCTCCATTCCCTCCGAGATTCGGGTTTGGAGCGTGGGGATTTGCGTCCTTCGGGATCAGCCCCTCGCTCTGTTCCCTCTGGGATTTAGGTTTGGAGCGCAGGGATTCAAATCCTTTGGGATCAACCCCCTCACTCCATTCCCTCTGGGATTTGGGTTTGGAACACAGGGATTCGAATCCCTTGGGATTGGCCCGCTTGCTCTGTTCCTTGTGGGATTTGAGTTAGGAGCGTGGGGATTCGCATCCTTTGGGATCGGCCCTTCGCTCCGTTCCTTCTGGGATTTAGGTTTGGAACACAGGGATTCGAATCGCTTGGGATCAGCCCTCTCACTCTGTTCCCTGTGAGATTTGGGCTCGGAGTGTAGGGATTTGCATCCCGTCTGGAATTCCTGCCTAACCTTCCCTTCCGCCCACAGGAGATCCCGGTGGGAATCCCAACAAGCGCCAGCGCCAGCCCCCGCTCCTGGGAGATCACCCTGTGGAATACGGTACGGGATCGCCCCTCGGGAAGGGCTGCTCCGGGGGATCCCAGCGGGATCCCGAGGGAAACGGGGTGGGAACGCTGGGATCATCCCGTAGAGCAGGAGTTGGACTCAGTGATCCTCGTGGATCCCTCCCAGCTCAGGCCATTCCATGAACTTTGGGATTGTCCTATGGAATAGGAGCTGGATCTAATGATCCCTCCCGGCTCGGGACGTTCCATGAACCTCAGGATCATCTGTAGAGAAGGACTTGGCCTCGGTGATCCTCATGGATCCCTTTCAGCTCAGGATGTTCCATAGTTCCATGAACTTTGGGATTGTCCTATAGAACAGGCGCTGAACTCCATGCTCCCCGTGGATCCCTCCTGGCTCGGGATGTTCCATAGTTCCATGAACTTTAGGATTGTCCTATAGAACAGGCGCTGAACTCCATGCTCCCCGTGGATCCCTCCCGGCTCGGGATGTTCCATAGTTCCATGAACTTTAGGATTGTCCTATAGAACAGGCGCTGAACTCCACGCTCCCCGTGGATCCCTCCCGGCTCGGGACGTTCCATAGTTCCATGAACTTTAGGATTGTCCTATAGAACAGGCGCTGAACTCCACGCTCCCCGTGGATCCCTCCTGGCTCGGGATGTTCCATAGTTCCATGAACTTTAGGATTGTCCTATAGAACAGGCGCTGAACTCCACGCTCCCCGTGGATCCCTCCCGGCTCGGGACGTTCCATAGTTCCATGAACTTTAGGATTGTCCTATAGAACAGGCGCTGAACTCCACGCTCCCCGTGGATCCCTCCCGGCTCGGGACGTTCCATAGTTCCATGAACTTTAGGATTGTCCTATAGAACAGGCGCTGAACTCCACGCTCCCCGTGGATCCCTCCCGGCTCGGGACGTTCTCCGTTTCCCCACGGGGGCGCGATTCCAGGGGGGATTATCCCACCGTTCCTTGCAGGAGGGCCCCACGGCGGCTACCACGGGCACTACCACGATGAGGGCTACGGGCCGCCGCCGCCGCACTACGAGGGCCGGCGCATGGGGCCCCCGGTGGGCGGGCATCGGCGCGGCCCCGGCCGCTACGGCCCCCAGTACGGGCACCCCCCGCCGCCTCCGCCGCCTCCGGAATACGGGCCCCACGCCGACAGCCCCGTCCTCATGGTCTACGGGCTCGACCAGGCCAAGATGAACTGCGACCGCGTCTTCAACATCTTCTGCCTCTACGGGAACGTCGAGAAGGTTTTGGGGGGATCGGGGGGGAGTTGGGTTCCCCAGGGCGGGTTTGGGATCCGGGGAATGGGGTTTGGGATCTGAGAGGCATCGTTCTCCCCGTTGCCCCAGGTGAAGTTCATGAAGAGCAAGCCGGGAGCGGCCATGGTGGAGATGGCGGACGGCTACGCCGTGGATCGCGCCATCACCCACCTCAACAACAACTTCATGTTCGGGCAGAAGCTCAACGTCTGGTAGGTGCCGGGAGAGATTCTGCTTCTCCAAGCCCCCTTCCCGCTATTCCAAGTGCCCATCCCACCTCTCTAACTCCCTTTCCCGACATTCTGAGCCCCTTTCTCCTCTCTAACCCCCTTTCTCACCTTTCCGAGCCCTTTTCCCCCTCTCTAACTCCCTTTCCCACCATTCCGAGCCCTTTTCCCCCTCTCTAACTCCCTTTCCCACTATTCCGAGCCCCTTTCCCCCTCTGTAATCCCCTTCCCACTATTCCGAGCCCCTTTCCCCCTCTCTAACCCCCTTTCCCTCTATTCCGAGCCCCTTTTCCCCTCTCTAACCCCCTTTCCCTCTATTCCGAGCCCCTTTCCCCCTCTGTAATCCCCTTCCCACTATTCCGAGCCCCTTTCCCCCTCTCTAACCCCCTTTCCCTCTATTCCGAGCCCCTTTTCCCCTCTCTAACCCCCCTTCCCTCTATTCCGAGCCCCTTTCCCCCTCTCTAACCCCCTTTCCCTCTATTCCGAGCCCCTTTCCCCCTCTCTAACCCCCTTTCCCACCTTTCCGAGCCCCTTTCCCCCTCTCTAACCCCCTTTCCCTCTATTCCGAGCCCCTTTCCCCCTCTCTAACCCCCTTTCCCACCTTTCCGAGCCCCTTTCCCCCTCTCTAACCCCCTTTCCCTCTATTCCGAGCCCCTTTCCCCCTCTCTAACTCCCTTTCCCGACATTCTGAGCCCCTTTCTCCTCTCTAACCCCCTTTCTCACCTTTCCGAGCCCTTTTCCCCCTCTCTAACTCCCTTTCCCACCATTCCGAGCCCTTTTCCCCCTCTCTAACTCCCTTTCCCACTATTCCGAGCCCTTTTCCCCCTCTTTAACTCCCTTTCCCACTATTCTGAGCCCCTTTCCCCCTCTCTAACCCCCTTTCCCACCTTTCCGAGCCCCTTTCCCCCTCTTTAACTCCCTTTCCCTCTATTCCGAGCCCCTTTCCCCCTCTCTAACCCCCCTTCCCTCTATTCTGAGCCCCTTTCCCCCTCTCTAACCCCCCTTCCCTCTATTCCGAGCCCCTTTCCCCGTCCCTACCCCCCTTTCCCACCGTTCCAAGCCCATTTCCCCCGTTTCCGAGCCCCTTTTCCCCCTGATCCCGCTGTTCTCCCGGCAGCGTCTCCAAGCAACAGGCCATCATGCCGGGGCAGTCGTACGGCCTCGAGGACGGTTCCTGCAGCTACAAGGATTTCAGCGGCTCCCGCAACAACCGCTTCTCGACCCCCGAGCAGGCGGCCAAGAACCGCATCCAGCACCCCAGCAACGTCCTGCACTTCTTCAACGCGCCCCTCGAGGTCACCGAGGACAATTTCTACGAGGTGACGCCCTTCCTCCTCCTCCTCTTCCTCCCCTCATGCCTCCTCTTCCTTCCCTTCCCCTCCTATTTCTCCTCTCCCTTTCCTCTCTTCCTCCTCTCCCTCTCCTCTCTTCCTCCTCTCCCTTTCCTCTCTTCCTCCTCTCCCTTTCCTCTCTTCCTCCTCTTCCTTTTCTCTCTTCCTCCTCTCCCTTTCCTCTCTTCCTCCTCTCCCTTTTCTCTCTTCCTCCTCTCCCTTTCCTCTCTTCCTCCTCTCCCTTTCCTCTCTTCCTCCTCTCCCTTTCCTCTCTTCCTCCTCTCCCTTTCCTCTCTTCCTCCTCTCCCTTTCCTCTCTTCCTCCTCTCCCTTTCCTCTCTTCCTCCTCTCCCTTTCCTCTCTTCCTCCTCTCCCTTTCCTCTCTTCCTCCTCTCCCTTTCCTCTCTTCCTCCTCTCCCTTTCCTCTCTTCCTCCTCTCCCTTTCCTCTCTTCCTCCTCTTCCTTTCCTCTCTTCCTCCTCTCCCTTTCCTCTCTTCCTCCTCTCCCTTTCCTCTCTTCCTCCTCTCCCTTTCCTCTCTTCCTCCTCTCCCTTTCCTCTCTTCCTCCTCTCCCTTTCCTCTCTTCCTCCTCTCCCTTTCCTCTCTTCCTCCTCTCCCTTTCCTCTCTTCCTCCTCTTCCTTTCCTCTCTTCCTCCTCTCCCTTTCCTCTCTTCCTCCTCTCCCTTTTCTCTCTTCCTCCCCGCCCCTTTCCTCTCTTTTTTCCTTTTCCTTCTTTCTTCCTTCTCCTCTTGATTCGTTTTCCTTCTTTCTTCCTTCTCCTCTTGATTCCTTTTCCTTCTCCTCTTGATTCCTTTTCCTTCTTTCTTCCTTCTCGATTCCTTTTCCTTCTCCTCTTGATTCCTTTTCCGTTTCCTCCTGGGCCTGCGCTGACCCTGTGTCCCCCCAGATTTGCGACGAGCTGGGGGTGAAGCGCCCCTCTTCCGTCAAGGTTTTCTCCGGGAAGAGTAAGTGAAGGGGTCCCAGGGCTCTCTCCTAATCCCAAGGGATTCCCCTAATCCCAGATTCTTCCCCCCTTTCCCTGGGGATTCCCCTAATCCCAATGGATTCCTCTTTCCCGGGGCTCTCCCCCAATCCCGGTGGATTCCCCTCATCCCTGGGCTCTCCCCCAGTCCCAGGGGATGCTCCTCGTTCCTGGGGTCTCCCCTAATCCCTGGGGGTTCCCCTCATCCCTGGGCTCTCCCGGGATCCCCCCCAAATCCCTGGGATTCCCTCCTCCCCCCGTCAGGCGAGCGCAGCTCCTCGGGGCTCCTCGAATGGGACTCCAAGAGCGACGCCCTGGAGACTCTCGGCTTCCTCAACCACTTCCAGATGAAGAATCCCAGTAAGTTGGGGGGGAGCTGGGGGGGTGTTTTGGGGGACCCAGACCCCCCCAGACCCCCCCAGACCCCGCCCTGACCCCCTTCTTCTCCTCCCCCAGACGGGCCGTACCCCTACACGCTGAAACTCTGCTTCTCCACCGCCCAGCACGCCTCCTAACGCCCCAGATCGCCCTTTTTTGCCCCCAAATCCCCTTTTTTTGCCTTCCGATCCCTCTCGGTTGCCCCCAAATCCCCGGGTTGCCCCCAAATCCACCTTTTTGGCCTCCAACTCCCCCTTTTTTGCCCCCAAACTCCCATTTTTTGCCTCAAACAGATCTTTTTTTGCCCCAAACCCCCTCTTTTTTTAGAGCCGAGGGGCAGCAGCGCCCCCTCCTTTCCCTCCACACCCCCCCGCCCCCCATTTTTAAGGAGGGATGGAACCTGCCCCCCCCCGTTCCCCCCAATAAATGTGTTTGGAAAATAATCCCGGGGAGTTTGGGGTGAATTTGTGGGAGTTTGGGGTGAATTTGGGGGTCAATCTGGGTGATTTGGGGGGGGATTTGGCGGTGAATTCGGGATTTTGGGGTGAATTTCAGGCATTGGGGGGGGGGTTTGGGGTGAATTTGGGGGAGTTTGGGGTGAATTTGGGGGTCAATCTGGGTGGTTTTGGGGGGGATTTGGCGGTGAATTTGGGATTTTGGGGTGAATTTCGGGCATTGGGTGGGGTTTGGGGTGAATTTGAGGGATTTTGGGGTCGAGGGAGCAGGGAACGAGGTCTTTGTGCCCAGCAGGTGGGGGGCAAAGGGGCTTTTTCGGGGGGCAGCGTCCCCAGTGCATCCCAGCGGCCTCCCAGTGCTCCCCAGTTGCCCACCGGTGCCTTCCCAGTGCTCCCAGTGCTCCCCTAGCGCCTCCCCAGTAGCTCCCAGTGCTCCCCTAGCCCCTCCCCAGTAGCTCCCAGTGCTCCCCTAGCCCCTCCCCAGTAGCTCCCAGTGCTCCCCTAGCCCCTCCCCAGTAGCTCCCAGTGCTCCCCAGTTGCCCACCGGTGCCTCCCCAGTAGCTCCCAGTGCTCCCCTAGCGCCTCCCCAGTAGCTCCCAGTGCCCCTCGTCGACTCCCAGTGCCCTGCAGCGGCCTCCTGGTGCCCACCAGTAACTCCCAGTAGCCCCCCAGTGGCTCCCAGCGGCCCCCACCAAGAGTCCGAGAAGGCTGTGGGCGCACTGGGCTTTACTGGTGCCCCGAGCCGCTAGAGTTTGGCGAAGACGACGTCCTCGGGGCCGCGTTTCTCCAGCGCCGCCTGCGCCGACTTGAGGACGTCCTCGCTCTGCAGCATCGACATGTTCCACGTCGCCTGCGGACACGGCAGGAGATGGAGATGGGATGGATGGAGATG
>JAUNZM010002396.1:0-14070 GCA_033459285.1 Clamator glandarius
CTAGATTGGTCTGGGGGCATTTAGAAGGGTCCTGGGGGGGCTCTAGAAGGGTCTGGGGGCTTTTAGAAGGATACGTGGAATCTCTAGAAGGGTCTGGGGGCTTTTAGAAGGGTCCTGGGGAGCTCTAGAAGGGTCTGGAGGCTTTTAGAAAAGTCCTGGGTGGCTCTAGAAGTGTGTGGGGGCTTTTAGAAGGATCCGGGGAGGGTCTAGAACGGTCTGGGTGGTTTTAGAAGGGTCCTGGGCGGTTCTAGAAGGTATGGTTGATTTTAGAAGGGTCCTGGGGGGCTCTAGAAGGATCTGAGGGATTTTAGAATGGTCCTGGGGAGCTCTAGAAGGGTCTGGGTGCTCCTATAGGGGCCCTGGGCTTCTCTAGAAGGGTCTGGGGGCTTTTAGAGGAGTTATGGGGGGCTCTAGAATGGTCTGGGGGCTTTTAGAAGGGTATTGGGCGGGTCTAGAAGGGTCTGGGGGCTTTCAGAAGGGTCCTGCGTGCCTCTAGAAAAGTCTGGAGTTTTTTAGAAGGTCCTGGGGGGCTCTAGAAGCGTCTGGGGGCATTTAGAAGGGTCCTGGGGGTCTCTAGAAGGGTCTGGGGGCATTTAGAAGGGTCCTGGGGTGCTCTAGAAGGGTCTGGGGGCTTTCAGAAGGGTCCTGAGGGGCTCTAGAAGGGTCTGGGGGGCTATTAGTAGGGTTCTTGGGGCCTCTAGAAGGGTCTGGGGTCTTTTAGAAGGGTCCTGGGAGGATCCAGATGGGTCTGGGTACTTTTAGAAGGATCCGGGGAGGTTCTAGAAGGGTCTGGGGGCGTTTAGAAGGGTCCTGGGAGGCTCTACAAATGTCTGGAGGGTTTTAGAATGGTCCTGGGGGCATCTAGAAGCGTCTATGGGCTTTTAGAATGATCCGGGGAGGCTCTAGAAGGGTCTGGCGGCTTTTAGAAGGGTCCTGGGGTCCTCTAGAAGGGTCTGGGGGCATTTAGAATGATACGGGGAGGATCTAGAAGGGTCTGGGGGCTTTTAGAAGGGTCCTGGGGGCTCTAGAAGGGTCTGGAGTCTTTGAGAATGGTCCTGGGGGGCTCTAGAAGGGTCTGGGGGCTTTTAGAAAGATCCGGGGAGGGTCTAGAAGGGTCTGGGATGTTTTAGAAGGGTCCTGGGGTTCTCTAGAAGGGTCTGGGTGCTTTTAGACGGGCCCTGGGCTCTCTACAAGTGTCTGGGGGCATTTAGAAGAGTCCTGGGGGGCTCTAGAATCGTCTGGGCTCTTTTAGAAGGGTCCTGGGGTGTTCTAGAAGGGTCTGGGGGATTTTAGAAGGGTCCTGCGGTCCTCTAGAATAGTCTGGATGCTTTTAGAAGGGTCCTGGGGGGCTCTACAAGGGTCTGGGGGCATTTAGAAGGGTCCTGGGGGGCTCTAGAAGGGTCTGGGGGATTTTAGAAGGGTCCTGGGGGCCTCTAGAAGGGTCTGGGTGCTTTTAGAATGGTCCTAGGTGGCTATAGAAGGGTCTGGGGCCTTTTAGAAGGGTCCTTGGGGGCTCTAGAAGGGTCTGGGGACCATTAGAGGGGCACTGGGAGCCTCTAGAATGGTCTGGGTGATTTTAGAAGGGTCCTCGGGAGGTCTAGAATTGTCTGGGGGCTTTTAGAAAGGTCCTGGGAGGCTCTAGAAGGGTCTGGGGGCTTTTAGAAGGGTCCTTGGGGGCTCTAGAAGGGTGTGGGGACCACTAGAGGAGCCCTGGGGGCCTCTAGAGGGGTCTGGGGTATTTTAGAAGGGTCCTGGGGAGCTCTAGAAGGGTCTGGGGGCTTTTAGAAGGGTCCTGGGAGACTCTAGAAGGGTCTGGGGGCATTTAGAAGGGTCCTGCGGGTCTCTAGAAGGGTCTGGGGGCTTTTAGAAGGGTCCTGTGGTGCTCTAGAAGGGTCTGGGGGCTTTTAGAAGGGTCCTGGGGTGCTCTAGAAGGGTCTGGGGGCTTTTAGAAGTGTCCTGTGGGCCTCTAGAAGTGTCTGAGGGATTTTAGAAGGGTCCTGGGAGGCTCTGGAATGGTCTGGGTGCTTTTAGAAGGATTCGGGGAGGGTCTAGAAGAGTCTGGGGGCATTCAGAAGGGTCCTGGGGGCCTCTAGAAGGGTCTGGATGCTTTTAGAAGAGTCCTGGGGGGGTCTAGATGGGTCTGGGGAGATTTAGAATGGTCCTGGGGGGCTCTCGAAGGGTCTGGGGGAGTTTAGATAGGTCCTGGGGAGCTCTAGAAGGGTCTGGGTGCTTTTAGAAGGGTCCTGGGAGACTCTAGAAGGGTCTGAGTGCTTTTAGAAGGGTCCTTCGGGTCTCTAGAAGGGTCTGGGTTCTTTTAGAATGGTCCTGGGGGGCTCTAGAAGGGTGTGAGGTCTTTTAGAAGGGTCCTGGGAGCATCTCGAAGACTCTGATGGCTTTTAGAAGGGTCCTGGGGGCCTCTAGAAGTGTCTGAGGGATTTTAAAAGGGTCCTGGGAGGCTCTAGAAGGGTCTGGTTGCTTTTAGAATGATTCGGGGAGGGTCTAGAACGGTCTGGGGGCTTTTAGAAGGGTCCTGGGGGCCTCTAGAAGGGTCTGGGGGCTTTTAGAAGGGTCCTGAGGGCGCTAGAAGTGTCTGGGTGCTTTTAGAAGGGTCCTGGGTGTCTCTAGAAGGGTCTGGGGGCTTTTAGAAGGGTCCTGGGGGCCTCTAGAAGGTTCTGGAGGCTTTTAGAAGAGTTCTGGGGGGCTCTCGAAGGGTCTGGGGGCATTCAGAAGGGTCCTGGGGGCCTCTAGAAGGGTCTGGAGTCTATTAGAAGAGTCCTGGGGGGCTCTAGATGGGTCTGGGGTCATTTAGAAGGGTCCTGGGGGGCTCTAGAAGGGTCTGGGGGCTTTCAGAAGTGTCCTGGGGGGCTCTAGAAGGGTCTGGGGGCTTTTAGAAGGGTCCTGGGTCATCTAGAATGGTCTGGGGGCTTTTAGAAAGGTCCTGGGAGGATCCAGATGGGTCTGGGTGGTTTTAGAAGGATCCGGGGGGGCTCTAGAAGTGTCTGGCGGCTTTTAGAAAGGTCCTTGGGAGCTCTAGAAGGGTCTGGGTGCTTTCAGAAAGGTCCTGGGGGCCTCTAGAAGGGTCTGGGTGCTTTCAGAAAGGTCCTGGGTGGCTCTAGAAGGGTCTGGGGGCTTTTAGAAGGGTCCTGTGGGGCTGTAGAAGGGTCTGGGGGCTTTTAGATGGGTCCTGGGGGGCTCTAGAAGGGTCCGGGGCTTTTAGAATGGTCCGTGGAGGCTCTAGAAGGGTCTGGGTGCTTTTAGAAGGGTCCTGGGGGGCTCTAGAAGGGTCTGGGGGCTATTAGAAGGATCCGGGGAGGGTCTAGAAGGCTCTGGGGGCATTTAGAAGGGTCCTTAGTGGCTCTAGAATGGTCTGGGGACCATTAGAGGAGCCCTGGGGTCCTCTAGAAGGGTCTGGGGGATTTTAGAAGGGTCCTGAGGAGCTCTAGAAGGGTCTGGGGGCTTTTACAAGGGTCCTGGGGGAATCTAGAAGGGTCTGGGGGCTTTTAGAAGGGTCCTGCGTGTCTCTAGAAGGGTCTGGGGGCTTTTAGAAGGGCCCTGGAGGACTCTAGAAGGCTCTGGGGTCTTTGAGAAGGGTCCTCGGGAGGTCTAGAATTGTCTGGGGGCTTTTAGAAAGGTCCTGGGAGGCTCTAGAAGGGTCTGGGGGCTTTTAGAAGTGTCCTGGGGGGCTCTAGAAGGGTCTGGGGGCTTTTAGAAGGGTCCTTGGTTGCTCTAGAAGGGTGTGGGGACCACTAGAGGAGCCCTGGGGGCCTCTAGAGGGGTCTGGGGTATTTTAGAAGGGTCCTGGGGAGCTCTAGAAGGGTCTGGGGGCTTTTAGAAGGGTCCTGGGAGACTCTAGAAGGGTCTGGGGGCATTTAGAAGGGTCTTGCGTGTCTCTAGAAGGGTCTGGGGGCTTTTAGAATGGTCCTGGGGGGCTCTAGAAGGGTCTGGGGGCTTTTAGAAGGGTCCTGGGGTGCTCTAGAAGGGTGTGAGGGCTTTTAGAATGGTCCTGGGGGCATCTAGAAGGCTCTGGGGGCTTTTAGAAGTGTCCTGTGTGCCTCTAGAAGTGTCTGAGGGATTTTAGAAGGGTCCTGGGAGGCTCTGGAATGGTCTGGGTGCTTTTAGAAGGATTCGGGGAGGGTCTAGAAGAGTCTGGGGGCATTTAGAAGGGTCCTGTGGGGCTCTAGAAGGGTCTGGGTGCTTTTAGAAGGGTCCTGGGGGGCTCTAGAAGGGTCTGGGTGCTTTTAGAAGGGTCCTGGGGAGCTCTAGAAGGGTCTGGGGTCTTTTAGAAGGGTCCTGGGTGGCGCTAAAAGTGTCTGGGTGCATTTAGAAGGGTCCTGGGGAGCTCTAGAAGGGTCTGGGAGCTTTCAGAAGGGTCCTGGGGGCCTCTAGAAGGGTCTGGAGGCTTTTAGAAGAGTTCTGGGGGGCTCTAGAAGGGTCTGGGGGCATTCAGAAGGGTCCTGGGGGCCTCTAGAAGGGTCTGGATGCTTTTAGAAGGGTCCTGGGGGGCTCTAGAAGGGTCTGGGGGAGTTTAGATAGGTCCTGGGGAGCTCTAGAAGGGTCTGGGTGCTTTTAGAAGGGTCCTGGGAGACTCTAGAAGGGTCTGAGTGCTTTTAGAAGGGTCCTTCGGGTCTCTAGAAGGGTCTGGGTTCTTTTAGAATGGTCCTGGGGGGCTCTAGAAGGGTGTGAGGTCTTTTAGAAGGGTCCTGGGGGCATCTCGAAGACTCTGATGGCTTTTAGAAGGGTCCTGGGGGCCTCTAGAAGTGTCTGAGGGATTTTAAAACGGTCCTGGGAGGCTCTAGAAGGGTCTGGTTGCTTTTAGAAGGATTCGGGGAGGGTCTAGAAGGGTCTGGGGGCTTTTAGAAGGGTCCTGTGGTGCTCTAGAAGGGTCTGGGTGCTTTTAGAAGGGTCCTGGGGTGCTCAAGATGGGTCTGGGGTCATTTAGAAGGGTCCTGGGGAGCTCTAGAAGGGTCTTGGGGCTTTTAGAAGGGTCCTGGGGAGCTCTAGAAGGGTCTGGGGGCTTTTAGAAGGGTCCTGCCGGTCTCTAGAAGCGTCTGGGGGCTTTTAGAAGGGTCCTGGGCGGTTCTAGAAGGGTCTGGCGGCTTTTAGAAGGGTTCTGGTGGGCTCTAGAAGGGTGTGAGGGCTTTTAGAATGGTCCTGGGTGCATCTAGAAGTCTCTGGGTGCTTTTAGAAGGGTCCTGGGGGCCTCTAGAATTGTCTGCGGCCTTTTAGAAGGGTCCGGGGAGGCTCTAGAAGGGTCTGGGTGCTTTTAGAAGGATCCGGGGATGGTCTAGAAGGGTCTGGGTATTTTAGAAGGGTCCTGAGGAGCTCTAGAAGGGTCTGGGGGCTTTTACAAGGGTCCTGGGGGAATCTAGAAGGGTCTGGGGGCTTTTAGAAGGGTCCTGCGTGTCTCTAGAAGGGTCTGGGGGCTTTTAGAAGGGCCCTGGAGGACTCTAGAAGGCTCTGGGGTCTTTGAGAAGGGTCCTCGGGAGGTCTAGAATTGTCTGGGGGCTTTTAGAAAGGTCCTGGGAGGCTCTAGAAGGGTCTGGGGGCTTTTAGAAGTGTCCTGGGGGGCTCTAGAAGGGTCTGGGGGCTTTTAGAAGGGTCCTT
This sequence comes from Clamator glandarius, assembly GCA_033459285.1. Taxonomy (NCBI): domain Eukaryota; kingdom Metazoa; phylum Chordata; class Aves; order Cuculiformes; family Cuculidae; genus Clamator; species Clamator glandarius. The sequence goes on from JAUNZM010002396.1 coordinate 5,605, forward strand.
GGTTGCTCTAGAAGGGTGTGGGGACCACTAGAGGAGCCCTGGGGGCCTCTAGAGGGGTCTGGGGTATTTTAGAAGGGTCCTGGGGAGCTCTAGAAGGGTCTGGGGGCTTTTAGAAGGGTCCTGGGAGACTCTAGAAGGGTCTGGGGGCATTTAGAAGGGTCTTGCGTGTCTCTAGAAGGGTCTGGGGGCTTTTAGAATGGTCCTGGGGGGCTCTAGAAGGGTCTGGGGGCTTTTAGAAGGGTCCTGGGGTGCTCTAGAAGGGTGTGAGGGCTTTTAGAATGGTCCTGGGGGCATCTAGAAGGCTCTGGGGGCTTTTAGAAGTGTCCTGTGTGCCTCTAGAAGTGTCTGAGGGATTTTAGAAGGGTCCTGGGAGGCTCTGGAATGGTCTGGGTGCTTTTAGAAGGATTCGGGGAGGGTCTAGAAGAGTCTGGGGGCATTTAGAAGGGTCCTGTGGGGCTCTAGAAGGGTCTGGGTGCTTTTAGAAGGGTCCTGGGGGGCTCTAGAAGGGTCTGGGTGCTTTTAGAAGGGTCCTGGGGAGCTCTAGAAGGGTCTGGGGTCTTTTAGAAGGGTCCTGGGTGGCGCTAAAAGTGTCTGGGTGCATTTAGAAGGGTCCTGGGGAGCTCTAGAAGGGTCTGGGAGCTTTCAGAAGGGTCCTGGGGGCCTCTAGAAGGGTCTGGAGGCTTTTAGAAGAGTTCTGGGGGGCTCTAGAAGGGTCTGGGGGCATTCAGAAGGGTCCTGGGGGCCTCTAGAAGGGTCTGGATGCTTTTAGAAGGGTCCTGGGGGGCTCTAGAAGGGTCTGGGGGAGTTTAGATAGGTCCTGGGGAGCTCTAGAAGGGTCTGGGTGCTTTTAGAAGGGTCCTGGGAGACTCTAGAAGGGTCTGAGTGCTTTTAGAAGGGTCCTTCGGGTCTCTAGAAGGGTCTGGGTTCTTTTAGAATGGTCCTGGGGGGCTCTAGAAGGGTGTGAGGTCTTTTAGAAGGGTCCTGGGGGCATCTCGAAGACTCTGATGGCTTTTAGAAGGGTCCTGGGGGCCTCTAGAAGTGTCTGAGGGATTTTAAAACGGTCCTGGGAGGCTCTAGAAGGGTCTGGTTGCTTTTAGAAGGATTCGGGGAGGGTCTAGAAGGGTCTGGGGGCTTTTAGAAGGGTCCTGTGGTGCTCTAGAAGGGTCTGGGTGCTTTTAGAAGGGTCCTGGGGTGCTCAAGATGGGTCTGGGGTCATTTAGAAGGGTCCTGGGGAGCTCTAGAAGGGTCTTGGGGCTTTTAGAAGGGTCCTGGGGAGCTCTAGAAGGGTCTGGGGGCTTTTAGAAGGGTCCTGCCGGTCTCTAGAAGCGTCTGGGGGCTTTTAGAAGGGTCCTGGGCGGTTCTAGAAGGGTCTGGCGGCTTTTAGAAGGGTTCTGGTGGGCTCTAGAAGGGTGTGAGGGCTTTTAGAATGGTCCTGGGTGCATCTAGAAGTCTCTGGGTGCTTTTAGAAGGGTCCTGGGGGCCTCTAGAATTGTCTGCGGCCTTTTAGAAGGGTCCGGGGAGGCTCTAGAAGGGTCTGGGTGCTTTTAGAAGGATCCGGGGATGGTCTAGAAGGGTCTGGGTATTTTAGAAGGGTCCTGTGAAGCTCTAGAAGGGTCTGGGGTCTTTTAGACGGGTCCTGGGTGGCTCTAGAAGGTTCTGGGGCTTTTTAGAAGAGTCCTGGGGAGCTCTAGAAGGGTCTGGGGCTTTTAGAAGGGTCCTGGGTGTCTCTAGAAGGGTCTGGGGGCTTTTAGAAGGGTCCTGGGGGCCTCTAGAAGGTTCTGGAGGCTTTTAGAAGAGTTCTGGGGGGCTCTAGAAGGGTCTGGGGGCATTCAGAAGGGTCCTGGGGGCCTCTAGAAGGGTCTGGAGTCTATTAGAAGAGTCCTGGGGGGCTCTAGATGGGTCTGGGGTCATTTAGAAGGGTCCTGGGGGGCTCTAGAAGGGTCTGGGGGCTTTCAGAAGTGTCCTGGGGGGCTCTAGAAGGGTCTGGGGGCTTTTAGAAGGGTCTTGGGTCATCTAGAATGGTCTGGGGGCTTTTAGAAAGGTCCTGGGAGGATCCAGATGGGTCTGGGTGGTTTTAGAAGGATCCGTGGAGGCTCTAGAAGTGTCTGGCGGCTTTTAGAAAGGTCCTTGGGAGCTCTAGAAGGGTCTGGGTGCTTTCAGAATGGTCCTGGGGGCCTCTAGAAGGGTCTGGGTGCTTTCAGAAAGGTCCTGGGGGTCGCTAGAAGTGTTTGGGTGTATTTCGAAGGGTCCTGGGGAGCTCTAGAAGGGTCTGGGGGCTTTCAGAAGGGTCCTGGGGGCATGTAGAAGGGTCTGGAGGCTTTTAGAATGGTCCTGATGGGCTCTAGAATGGTCTGGGGGCATTCAGAACGGTCCTGGTGGCCTCTAGAAGGGACTGGATGCTTTTAGAAGAGTCCTGGGGGGCTCTAGATTGGTCTGGGGGCATTTAGAAGGGTCCTGTGGGGCTCTAGAATGGTCTGGAGGCTTTTAGAAGGATACGTGGAATCTCTAGAAGGGTCTGGGGGCTTTTAGAAGGGTCCTGGGGGGCTCTAGAAGGGTCTGGAGGCTTTTAGAAGGGTCCTGGGTGGCTCTAGAAGGGTGTGGGGGCTTTTAGAAGGATCCGGGGAGGGTCTAGAACGGTCTGGGTGGTTTTAGAAGGGTCCTGGGCGGTTCTAGAAGGGTCTGGGGGATTTTAGAAGGGTCCTGGGGGGCTCTAGAAGGGTCTGAGGGATTTTAGAAGGGTCCTGGGGAGCTCTAGAAGGGTCTGGGTGCTTTTATAGGGGCCCTGGGCTTCTCTAGAAGGGTCTGGGGGCTTTTAGAGGAGTTATGGGGGGCTGTAGAATGGTCTGGGGGCTTTTAGAAGGGTCCTGGGCGGATCTAGAAGGGTCTGGGGGCTTTCAGAAGGGTCCTGCGTGCCTCTAGAAAAGTCTGGAGGCTTTTAGAAGGTCCTGGGGGGCTCTAGAAGGGTCTGGGTGCATTTAGAAGGGTCCTGGGGGTCTCTAGAAGGGTCTGGGGTATTTTAGAAGGATCCTGGGGGCCTCTAGAAAGGTCTGGTGGCATTTAGAAGTGTCCTGGGGTGCTCTAGAAGGGTCTGGGGGCTTTCAGAAGGGTCCTGAGGGGCTCTAGAAGGGTCTGGGGGGCTATTAGAAGGGTTCTTGTTGCCTCTAGAAGGGTCTGGGGTCTTTTAGAAGGGTCCTGGGAGGATCCAGATGGGTCTGGGTACATTTAGAAGGATCCGGGGAGGTTCTAGAAGGGTCTGGGGGCGTTTAGAAGGGTCCTGGGAGGCTCTACAAATGTCTGGAGGGTTTTAGAATGGTCCTGGGGGCATCTAGAAGCGTCTATGGGCTTTTTGAAGGATCCGGGGAGGGTCTAGAAGGGTCTGGCGGCTTTTATAAGGTTCCTGGGGTCCTCTAGAAGGGTCTGGGGGCATTTAGAATGATACGGGGAGGATCTAGAAGGGTCTGGGGGCTTTTAGAAGGGTCCTGGGGGCTCTAGAAGGGTCTGGAGTCTTTGAGAATGGTCCTGGGGGGCTCTAGAAGGGTCTGGGGGCTTTTAGAAAGATCCGGGGAGGGTCTAGAAGGGTCTGGGAGGTTTTAGAAGGGTCCTGGGGTTCTCTAGAAGGGTCTGGGTGCTTTTACACGGGCCCTGGGCTCTCTAGAAGTGTCTGGGGGCATTTAGAAGAGTCCTGGGGGGCTCTAGAATCGTCTGGGGTCTTTTAGAAGGGTCCTGGGGTGTTCTAGAAGGGTCTGGGGGATTTTAGAAGGGTCCTGCGGTCCTCTAGAATAGTCTGGATGCTTTTAGAAGGGTCCTGGGGGGCTCTACAAGGGTCTGGGGGCATTTAGAAGGGTCCTGGGGGGCTCTAGAAGGGTCTGGGGGATTTTAGAAGGGTCCTGGGGGCCTCTAGAAGGGTCTGGGTGCTTTTAGAATGGTCCTAGGTGGCTATAGAAGAGTCTGGGGGCTTTTAGAAGGGTCCTTGGGGGCTCTAGAAGGGTCTGGGGACCATTAGAGGGGCACTGGGAGCCTCTAGAATGGTCTGGGTGATTTTAGAAGGGTCCTCGGGAGGTCTAGAATTGTCTGGGGGCTTTTAGAAAGGTCCTGGGAGGCTCTAGAAGGGTCTGGGGGCTTTTAGAAGAGTCCTGCGTGTCTCTAGAAGGGTCTGGGGGCTTTTAGAAGGGTCCTTGGGGGCTCTAGAAGGGTCTGGGGACCACTAGAGGAGCCCTGGGGGCCTCTAGAGGGGTCTGGGGTATTTTAGAAGGGTCCTGGGGAGATCTAGAAGGGTCTGGGGCCTTTTAGAAGGGTCCTGGGAGACTCTAGAAGGGTCTGGGGGCATTTAGATGGGTCCTGCGGGTCTCTAGAAGGGTCTGGGGGCTTTTAGAATGGTCCTGGGGGGCTCTAGAAGGCTCTGGGGGCTTTTAGAAGTGTCCTGTGGGCCTCTAGAAGTGTCTGAGGGATTTTAGAAGGGTCCTGGGAGGCTCTGGAATGGTCTGGGTGCTTTTAGAAGGATTCGGGGAGGGTCTAGAAGAGTCTGGGGGCATTTAGAAGGGTCCTGTGGGGCTCTAGAAGGGTCTGGGTGCTTTTAGAAGGGTCCTGGGGGGCTCTAGAAGGGTCTGGGTGCTTTTAGAAGGGTCCTGGGTGGCGCTAAATGTGTCTGGGTGCATTTAGAAGGGTCCTGGGTAGCTCTAGAAGGGTCTGGGTGCTTTCATAAGGGTCCTGGGGGCCTCTAGAAGGGTCTGGAGGCTTTTAGAAGAGTTCTGGGGGGCTCTAGAAGGGTCTGGGGGCATTCAGAAGGGTCCTGGGGGCCTCTAGAAGGGTCTGGATGCTTTTAGAAGAGTCCTGGGGGGGTCTAGATGGGTCTGGGGACATTTAGAATGGTCCTGGGGGGCTCTAGAAGGGTCTGGGGGAGTTTAGATAGGTCCTGGGGAGCTCTAGAAGGGTCTGGGTGCTTTTAGAAGGGTCCTGGGAGACTCTAGAAGGGTCTGGGGACCACTAGAGGAGCCCTGGGGGCCTCTAGAGGGGTCTGGGGTATTTTAGAAGGGTCCTGGGGAGATCTAGAAGGGTCTGGGGCCTTTTAGAAGGGTCCTGGGAGACTCTAGAAGGGTCTGGGGGCATTTAGATGGGTCCTTCGGGTCTCTAGAAGGGTCTGGGTTCTTTTAGAATGGTCCTGGGGGGCTCTAGAAGGGTGTGAGGTCTTTTAGAAGGGTCCTGGGGGCATCTCGAAGACTGATGGCTTTTAGAAGGGTCCTGGGGGCCTCTAGAAGTGTCTGAGGGATTTTAAACGGGTCCTTGGAGGCTCTAGAAGGGTCTGGTTGCTTTTAGAAGGATTCGGGGAGGGTCTAGAAGGGTCTGGGGGCTTTTAGAAGGGTCCTGTGGGGCTCTAGAAGGGTCTGGGTGCTTTTAGAAGGGTCCTGGGGGCCTCTAGAAGGGTCTGGGGGCTTTTAGAAGGGTCCTGGGGAGCTCTAGAAGGGTCTTGGGGCTTTTAGAAGGGTCCTGAGGGCGCTAGAAGTGTCTGGGTGCTTTTAGAAGGGTCCTGGGTGTCTCTAGAAGGGTCTGGGGGCTTTTAGAAGGGTCCTGGGGGCCTCTAGAAGGGTCTGGAGTCTTTATAGAAGGGTCCTTCGGGCCTCTAGAAGGGTCTGGAGTCTATTAGAAGAGTCCTGGGGGGCTCTAGATGGGTCTGGGGTCATTTAGAAGGGTCCTGGGGGTCTCTAGAAGGGTCTGGGGGCTTTCAGAAGTGTCCGGGGGGGCTCTAGAAGGGTCTGGGGGCTTTTAGAAGGGTCCTGGGTCATCTACAATGGTCTGGGGGCTTTTAGAAAGGTCCTGGGAGGATCCAGATGGGTCTGGGTGGTTTTAGAAGGATTCGGGGATGGTCTAGAAGGGTCTGGGTGCTTTTAGAAGTGTCCTGGGGGGCTCTACAAATGTCTGGAGGATTTTAGAAGGATCCGGGGAGGCTCTAGAAGTGTCTGGCGGCTTTTAGAAGGGTCCTTGGGAGCTCTAGAAGGGTCTGGGTGCTTTCAGAAGGGTCCTGGGGGCCTCTAGAAGGGTCTGGGTGCTTTCAGAAAGGTCCTGGGTGGCTCTAGAAGGGTCTGAGGGCTTTTAGAAGGGTCCTGTGGGGCTGTAGAAGGGTCTGGGGGCTTTTAGATGGGTCCTGGGGGGCTCTAGAAGGGTCCGGGGGCTTTTAGAATGGTCCGTGGAGGCTCTAGAAGGGTCTGGGTGCTTTTAGAAGGGTCCTGGGGGGCTCTAGAAGGGTCTGGGGGCTATTAGAAGGATCCGGGGAGGGTCTAGAAGGCTCTGGGGGCATTTAGAAGGGTCCTTGGTGGCTCTAGAAGGGTCTGGGGACCATTAGAGGAGCCCTGGGGTCCTCTAGAAGGGTCTGGGGGCTTTTACAAGGGTCCTGGGGGAATCTAGAAGGGTCTGGGGGCTTTTAGAAGGGTCGTGCGTGTCTCTAGAAGGGTCTGGGGGCTTTTAGAAGGGTCCTTGGTTGCTCTAGAAGGGTGTGGGGACCACTAGAGGAGCTCTGGGGGCCTCTAGAGGGGTCTGGGGTATTTTAGAAGGGTCCTGGGGAGCTCTAGAAGGGTCTGGGGTCTTTTAGAAGGGTCCTGGGAGACTCTAGAAGGGTCTGGGGAAATTTAGAAGGGTCCTGCGGGTCTCTAGAAGGGTCTGGGGGCTTTTAGAAGGGTCCTGGGGGGCTCTAGAAGGGTCTGGGGGCTTTTAGAATGGTCCTGGGGTGCTCTAGAAGGGTGTGAGGTCTTTTAGAATGGTCCGGGGGGCATCTAGAAGGCTCTGGGGTCTTTTAGAAGTGTCCTGTGGGCATCTAGAAGTGTCTGAGGGATTTTAGAAGGGTCCTGGGAGGCTCTGGAATGGTCTGGGTGCTTTTAGAAGGATTCGGGGAGGGTCTAGAAGAGTCTGGGGGCATTTAGAAGGGTCCTGTGGGGCTCTAGAATGGTCTGGGTGCTTTTAGAAGGGTCCTGGGGGGCTCTAGAAGGGTCTGGGTGCTTTTAGAAGGGTCCTGGGGAGCTCTAGAAGGGTCTGGGGTCTTTTAGAAGGGTCCTGGGTGGCGCTAAAAGTGTCTGGGTGCATTTAGAAGGGTCCTGGGGAGCTCTAGAAGGGTCTGGGGGCTTTCAGAAGGGTCCTGGGGGCCTCTAGAAGGGTCTGGAGGCTTTTAGAAGAGTTCTGGGGGGCTCTAGAAGGGTCTGGGGGCATTCAGAAGGGTCCTGGTGGCCTCTAGAAGGGTCTGGATGCTTTTAGAAGAGTCCTGGGGGGCTCTAGATGGGTCTGGGGACGTTTAGAATGGTCCTGGGGGGCTCTAGAAGGGTCTGGGAGAGTTTAGATAGGTCCTGGGGAGCTCTAGAAGGGTCTGGGTGCTTTTAGAAGGGTCCTGGGAGACTCTAGAAGGGTCTGAGTGCTATTAGAAGGGTCCCTCGGGTCTCTAGAATGGTCTGGGTTCTTTTAGAATGGTCCTGGGGGGCTCTAGAAGGGTGTGAGGTCTTTTAGAAGGGTCCTGGGGGCATCTCGAAGACTCTGATGGCTTTTAGAAGGGTCCTGGGGGCTTCTAGAAGTGTCTGAGGGATTTTAAAAGGGTCCTGGAGGCTCTAGAAGGGTCTGGTTGCTTTTAGAAGGATTCGGGGAGGGTCTATAAGGGTCTGGGGGCTTTTAGAAAGGTCCTGTGGGGCTCTAGAAGGGGCTGGGTGCTTTTAGAAGGGTCCTGGGGTCCTCTAGAAGGGTCTGGGGGCTTTTAGAAGGGTCCTGGGGAGCTCTAGAAGGGTCTTGGGTCTTTTAGAAGGGTCCTGAGGGCGCTAGAAGTGTCTGGGTGCTTTAGAAGGGTCCTGGGTGTCTCTAGAAGGGTCTGGGGGCTTTTAGAAGGGTCCTGGGGGCCTCTAGAAGGGTCTGGAGTCTATTAGAAGAGTCCTGGGGGGCTCTAGATGGGTCTGGGGTCATTTAGAAGGGTCCTGGGGGCTCTAGAAGGGTCTGGGGCTTTCAGAAGTGTCCTGGGGGGCTCTAGAAGGGTCTGGGGGCTTTTAGAAGGGTCCTGGTCATCTACAATGGTCTGGGACTTTTAGAAATGTCCTGGGAGGATCCAGATGGGTCTGGGTGGTTTTAGAAGGATCCGGGGATGGTCTAGAAGGGTCTGGGTGCTTTTAGAAGGGTCCTGCGTGTCTCTAGAAGGGTCTGTGGGCTTTTAGAAGGGCCCTGGAGGACTCTAGAAGCTCTGGGGTCTTTGAGAAGGGTCCTTGGGGCTCTAGAAGGGTCTGGGTGTTTTTAGACGGGTCCTGGGTTGCTCTAGAAGGGTCTGGAGATTTTAGAAGGGTCCTGGGGAGCTCTAGAATTGTCTGGGGGCTTTTAGAATGGTCCTGGAAGGCTCTAGAATGGTCTGGGGTCTTTTAGAAGGGTCCTGCGTGTCTCTAGAAGGGTCTGGAGCTTTTAGAAGGGTCCTTGGGGCTCTAGAATGGTCTGGGGACCATTAGAGGAGCCCTG
>JAUNZM010002397.1:0-18729 GCA_033459285.1 Clamator glandarius
CCCAGGACCCTTTCTAAAAGCACCAAGACCCTTCTAGAGCACCCAGTACCATTCTAAAAGCCCCCAGACCCTTCTAGAGCCTCCAGGATCCTTCTAAAAGCCCCCAGACTCTTCTAGATTCTCCCAGGACCCTTCTAAAAGCCCCCAGACCATTCTAGAGCCACCCAGGACCCTTCTAAAAGCACCCAGACCCTTCTAGAGCCTACCAGGACCTTTATACAAGCACCCAGACCCTTCTAGAGCCCCCAAGGACCCTTCTAAAAGCCCCCAGACCCTTCTAGAGGCCCCCAGGACCCTTCTAAAAGCCACCACACCCTTCTAGAGCCCCCCCAGGACCATTCTACAAGCCCCCAGACCCTTCTAGAGCCCCCCAGGACCCTTCTACAAGCCCCCAGACCAATCTAGATCCACCCAGGACCCTTCTAAAAGCCCCCAGACCCTTCTAGAGGCTCCCCGGTCCCTTATAAAAGCACCCAGACCCTTCTAGAGCCTCCCAGGACCCTTCTAAAAGCCCCCAGACCCTTCTAGACACTCTCCGGATCCTTCTAAACGCCCTCAGACCCTTCTAGAGCCCCCTACGATCCTTCAAAAAGCATCCAGACCCTTCTAAACCGTCCCCGGACCATTCTAAAGCCCTCAGACCCTTCTAGAGCCCCCCAGGACCCTTCTAAAAGCCCCCTGACCCTTCTAGAGCCCCCTATGACCCATCTAAATGCCCCCAGACCCTTCTAGAGGCCCCCAGGACCCTTCTAAAAGCCCCCAGACCCTTCTAGACCCTCCCCGGATCCTTCTAAAAAACCCCAGACCATTCTAGAGACTCCCGGGACCATTCTAAAGCCCTCAGACCCTTCTAGAGGACACCAGGACCCTTCTAAAAGCCCCAGACACTTCTAGAGCCCCCCAGGACCCTTCTAAAAGCCTACAGACCCTTCTAGAGCCCCCCAGGACCCTTCTAAAAGCCCCCAGACCAATCTAGAGGTCCCCAGGGCCCCTCTTAAGGCACCCCGTCCATTCTAGAGCCCCCCAGGACCCTTCTAAAAGCACCCAGACCCTTATAGAGGCCCCCAGGACCCTTCTGAAAGCCCCAAGAACCTTCTAGAGCATCCCAGGACCGTTCTAAAAGAACCCAGACCCTTCTAGGGCTCCCCAGGACCCTTCTAAAAGCCCCCAGACCATTCTAGAGACCCCCATGACCCTTCTGAAAGCCTCCAGAACATTCTAGATCCACCCAGGACCCTTCTAAAAGCCTCCAGACCCTTCTAGAGCCCCCCAGGACCATTCTAAAAGCACCCAGACCCTTCTAGAGACACCCAGGACCCTTCTAAATGCCCCCAGACCCTTCTAGATAAGCCAGGACCGTTCGAAAAGCAACCAGATCCTTCTAGAGCCACCCAGGACCATTCTAAAAGCCCCCAAACCCTTCTAGAACCTCCCAGGACCCTTCTAAAAGCACCCAGACCCTTCTAGAGAGCCCCAGGGCCATTCTAAAGGCCCCCAGACTCTTCTAGACCCTCCCCGGATCATTCTAAAAGCCCTCAGACCCTTCTAGAGACCCCCAGGACCCTTCTAAAGGCCCCCAGACCCTTCTAGAGCCTCGCAGGACCCCTCTAAAAGCCCCCGGACCCTTCTAGAGCCTCGCAGGACCGTTCTAAAAGCCTCCAGACCCTTCTAGAGGCCCCCCGGACCCTTCTAAAAGTCCCCAGACCCTTCTAGAGCCTTCCAGGACCCTTCTAAACGCCCCCAGACCCTTCTAGATAATACCCGGACCCCTCTGATATATCCCACACCATTCTAGAGGCCACCAGGATACTTTCAAAAGCCCCCAGACCCTTCTAGAGAACCCCAGGACCCTTCTAAAAGCCCCGAGACCCTTCTAAGAGAGACGGGGGTCCCTAAGATGGGCCTTGGGTTCCTCTAGAAGGGTCTGGGGGCTTATAGAAGTGTCCTGGCGGGCTCTCAAAGGGTCTGGGTTCTTTGAGAAGGGTCTTTTGTGGCTCTAGAAGGGTCTGGGATATTTTGGAAGGGTCCTGGGTGCCTGAAGAAGGGTCTGGGGGCTTTTATAGGGTCCTGGGGGGCTCTAGAAGGGTCTGGGTGCTTTTAGAAGGGTCCTGGGGAGCTCTAGAAGGGTCTGGGGTCTTTTAGAAGGGTCCCGGGAGGCTGTAGAAGGGTCTGGGGGCTTTTAGAATTGTCCTGCGGGTCTCTAGAAGGGTCTGGGTCCTGTTAGAAAGGTCCTTGGGGGCTCTAGAAGGATCTGAGTATCATTAGAGGGGCCTTGGGGGCATCTAGAAGGGTCTGGGGGATATTAGAAGGGTCCTGGAGAGCTCTAGAAGGGTCTGGGGTCTTTTAGAAGGGTTCTGGGTAGCTCTAGAAAGGTCTGGGGGCTTTCAGAAGGGTCCTGGGGGGCTGTAGAAGGGTCTGGAGTCTTTTAGAAGGGTCCTGGGGGGCTCTAGAAGGGTCTGGGGGCTTTCAGATGGGTCCTGCGGGTCTCTAGAAGGGTCTGAGTGCTTTTAGAAGTGTCCTGGGGGGCTCTAGAATGGTCGGGGGGGTTTTAGGATAGTCCTGTTGGGCTCTAGAAGGGTGTGAGGGCTTTTAGAAGGTTCCTTGGGGCATCTAGAAGGCTCTGGGGGCTTTTAGAAGGGTCCTGGGGGCCTCTAGAATTGTCTGAGGGATTTTAGAAGGGTCCTGGGAGGCTCTAGAAGGGTCTGGGTGCTTTTAGAATGATCCAGGGAGGGTCTAGAAGGGTCTGGAGGCTTTTAGAAGGGTCCTGTGGGGCTCTAGAAGGGTCAGGGTGCTTTTAGAAGGGGCCTAGGGGGCTCTAGAAGGGTCTGGGTGCTTTTAGAAGGGTCCTAAGGGGCTCTAGAAGCGTCTGGGGGATTTTAGAAGGGTCCTGGGTAGCTCTAGAAGGGTCTGGGGACTTTCAGAAGGGTCCTGGGGGGCTGTAGAAGGGTCTGGAGTCTTTTAGAAGGGTCCTGGGGGGCTCTAGAAGGGTCTGGGGGCATTAAGAAGGGTCCTGGGGGCCTCTAGAAGGGTCTGGATGCTTTTAGAGGGGTCCTGGGCGCATCTAGAAGGGTCTGGAGTCTTTTAGAAGGGTCCTGGGAGGATCCAGATGGGTCTGGGTGCTTTTAGAAGGATCCGGAGAGGGTCTAGATTGGTCTGGGTGCATTTAGTAGGGTCCTGGGGGGCTCTACAAATGTCTGGAGGCTTTTAGAAGGGTCCAGGGGGCCTCTAGAAGGGTCTGGGGTCATTTAGAAGAGTCCTGGGGGCCTCTAGAAGGGTCTGGCGGCTTTTAGAAGGGTCCAGGGGGCCTCTAGAAGGGTCTGGGGTCATTTAGAAGAGTCCTGGGAGACTCTAGAAGGGTCTGGGGGCATTTAGAAGGTCCTGCGTGTCTCTAGAAGGGTCTGAGGGCTTTTAGAAGGGTCCTGTGGGGCTCTAGAAGGGTCTGGCGGCTTTTAGAAGGGTCCTGGGGGCCTCTAGAAGGGTCTGGGGTCATTTAGAAGAGTCCTGGGGGCCTCTAGAAGGGTCTGGCGGCTTTTAGAAGGGTCCAGGGGGCCTCTAGAAGGCTCTGGGGGCTTTTAGAAGGGTCCTGGGAGACTCTAGAAGGGTCTGGGGGCATTTAGAAGGTCCTGCGTGTCTCTAGAAGGGTCTGAGGGCTTTTAGAAGGGTCCTGTGGGGCTCTAGAAGGGTCTGGCGGCTTTTAGAAGGGTCCTGGGGGCCTCTAGAAGGGTCTGGGGTCATTTAGAAGAGTCCTGGGGGCCTCTAGAAGGGTCTGGCGGCTTTTAGAAGGGTCCAGGGGGCCTCTAGAAGGCTCTGGGGGCTTTTAGAAGCGTCCTGGGAGACTCTAGAAGGGTCTGGGGGCATTTAGAAGGTCCTGCGTGTCTCTAGAAGGGTCTGAGGGCTTTTAGAAGGGTCCTGTGGGGCTCTAGAAGGGTCTGGCGGCTTTTAGAAGGGTCCTGGGGGGCTCTAGAAGGGTGTGAGAGCTTTTAGAATGGTCCTGGGTGCATCTAGAAATCTCTGGGTGCTTTTAGAAGGGTCCTGGGGGCCTCTAGAAGTGTCTGAGGAGTTGTAGAAGGGTCCGGGGATGCTCTAGTAGGGTCTGGGTGCTTTTAGAAGGATCCGGTTAGGGTCTAGAAGGGTCTGGGGCTTTTAGAAGGGTCCTGTGGAGCTCTAGAAGGGTCTGGGGTCTTTTAGACAATTCCTGGGGGGCTCTAGAAGGCTCTGGGGCCTTTTAGAAGAGTCCTGGGGAGCTCTAGAAGGGTCTGGGGCTTTCAGAATGATACTGGGGGTCGCTAGAAGTGTCTGGGTGTATTTGGAAGGGTCTTGGGGAGCTCTATAAGGGTCTGGGGGCTTTCAGAAGGGTCTTGGGGGCATGTAGAAGGGTCTGGAGGCTTTTAGAAGGGTCCTGGAGCGCTCTAGAAGGGTCTGGGGGCATTCAGAACGGTCCTGGTGGCCTCTAGAAGGGACTAGAGGCTTTTAGAAGGGTCCTGGGGGGCTCTAGATGGGTCTGGGTGCATTTAGAAGGGTCCTGGGTTGATCTAGAAGGGTCTGGAGGCTTTTAGAAGGGTCCTGCGGGTCTCTAGAAGGATCTGGGGGCTTTTAGAAGGGTCCTGGGAGGCTCTAGAATGGTCTGATGGATTTTAGAAGGTTCCTGGGAGGTTCTAGAAGGGTCTGGGTGCTTTTAGAAGGATCCGGGGAGGGTCTAGAACGGCCTGGGTGGTTTTAGAATGGTCCTGGGGGGTTCTAGAAGGGTCTGGGGGATTTTAGAAGGATCCTGGGGGGCTCTAGAAGGGTCTGAGGGATTTTAGAAGGGTCCTGGGGAGCTCTAGAAGGGTCTGGGTGCTTTTAGAAGGGCCCTGGACTTCTCTAGAAGGGTCTGGGGGCTTTCAGAAGGGTCCTGGGAGGCTCTAGAAGGGTCTGAGGGCTTTTAGAATGGTCCTGGGGGGCTCTAGAAGGGTCTGGGGGCATTTAGAAGTGTCCTGGGGGGCTCTAGAAGGGTCTGGGGGATTTTAGAAGGATCCTGGGGGCCTCTAGAAGGGTCTGGGGGCATTTAGAAGGGTCCTGCGGGTCTCTAGAATGGTCTGGGGGCTTTTAGAAGGGTCCTTGGGGCTCTAGTAGGGTCTGGGGACCATTAGAGGGGCCCTAGGGGCCTCTAGAAGGGTCTGGGGGCTTTTAGAATGGTCCTTGGGGGCTCTACAAGGGTCTGGGGACCACTAGAGGGGCCCTGGAGGCCTCTAGAAGAGTCTGGGTTCTTTTAGAAGGGTCCTGGGGAGCTCTAGAAGGGTCTGGGGGCTTTTAGAAGGGTCCTGGGAAACTCTAGAAGGGTCTGGGGGCATTTAGATGGGTCCTGCGGGTCTCTAGAAGGGTCTGGGAGCTTTTAGAAGGGTCCTGGGGGGCTCTAGAATGGTCTGAGGGATTTTATAAGGGTCCTGGGAGGCTTTAGAAGGGTATGGGTGCTTTTAGAAGGATCCAGGGAGGGTCTAGAAGGGTCTGGGGGCTTTTAGAAGGGTCCTGGGGGGCTCTAGAAGGGTCTGGGGTCATTTAGAAGTGTCCTGGGGGGCTCTAGAAGGGTCTGGGGGATTTTAGAAGGATCCTGGGGCCCTCTAGAAAGGTCTGGGGGCATTTAGAAGGGTCCTGCGGGTCTCTAGAAGGGTCTGGGGGCTTTTAGAAGGGTCCTTGGGGCTCTAGAAGGGTCTGGGGACCATTAGAGGGGCCCTAGGGGCCTCTAGAAGGGTCTGGGGGCTTTTAGAATGGTCCTTGGGGGCTCTAGAAGGGTCTGGGGACCACTAGAGGGGACCTGGAGGCCTCTAGAAGGGTCTGGGGTATATTAGAAGGGTCCTGGGGAGCTCTAGAAGGGTCTGGGGGCTTTTAGAAGGGTCCTGGGAAACTCTAGAAGGGTCTGGGGGCATTTAGATGGGTCCTGCGGGTCTCTAGAAGGGTCTGGGAGCTTTTAGAAGGGTCCTGGGGGGCTCTAGAAGGGTCTGGCGGCTTTTAGAAGGGTCCTGGTGGGCTCTAGAAGGGTGTGAGGGCTTTTAGAATGGTCCTGGGGGCATCTAGAAGTCTCTGGGGGCTTTTATAAGGGTCCTGTGTGGCTCTAGAATGGTCTGAGGGATTTTAGAAGGGTCCTGGGAGGCTCTAGAAGGGTCTGGGAGCTTTTAGAAGGATCCGGTGAGGGTCTATAAGGGTCTGGGGACTTTTAGAAGGGTCCTGGGGGGCTCTAGAAGGGTCTGGGGGATTTTAGAAGGGTCCTGGGGGGCTCTAGAAGGGTCTGAGGGATTTTAGAAGGGTCCTGGGGAGCTCTAGAATGGTCTGTGGGTTTTAGAAGGGCCCTTGGGGGCTCTAGAAGGGTCTGGGGACCATTAGAGGGGACCTAGGGGCCTCTAGAAGGGTCTGGGGCATTTTAGAAGGGTTCTGGGGAGCTCTTGATGGGTCTGGGGGCTTTTAGAATGGTCCTTGGGGGATCTAGAAGGGTCTGGAGGCTTTTAGAAATGTCCTGGTAGGCTGGAGAAGGGTCTGGGTGCATTTAGAAGGGTCCCGCGGGTCTCTAGAAGGGTCTGGGGTCTTTTAGAATGGTCCTTGGGGGCTCTAGAAGGGTCTGGGGACCACTAGAGGGGCCCTGGGTGCCTCTAGAAAGGTCTGGGGTATTTTAGAAGGGTCCTGGGGAGATCTAGAAGGGTCTGGGGGCTTTTAGAAGGGTCCTGGGAGACTCTAGTAGGGTCTGGGGGCATTTAGAAGGTCCTGCGTGTCTCTAGAAGGGTCTGAGGGCTTTTAGAAGGGTCCTGTGGGGCTCTAGAAGGGTCTGGCGGCTTTTAGAAGGGTCCTGGGGGGCTCTAGGAGGGTGTGAGAGCTTTTAGAATGGTCCTGGGTGCATCTAGAAATCTCTGGGTGCTTTTAGAAGGGTCCTGGGGGCCTCTAGAAGTGTCTGAGGAGTTGTAGAAGGGTCCGGGGAGGCTCTAGTAGGGTCTGGGTGCTTTTAGAAGGATCCGGTTAGGGTCTAGAAGGGTCTGGGGCTTTTAGAAGGATCCGGTTAGGGTCTAGAAGGGTCTGGGGCTTTTAGAAGGGTCCTGTGGAGCTCTAGAAGGGTCTGGGGTCTTTTAGACGATTCCTGGGGGGCTCTAGAAGGGTCTGGGGCTTTCAGAATGATCCTGGGGGTCGCTAGAAGTGTCTGGGTGTATTTGGAAGGGTCTTGGGGAGCTCTAGAAGTGTCTGGGGGCTTTCAGAAGGGTCTTGGGGGCATGTAGAAGGGTCTGGAGGCTTTTAGAAGGGTCCTGGAGCGCTCTAGAAGGGTCTGGGGGCATTCAGAACGGTCCTGGTGGCCTCTAGAAGGGACTAGAGGCTTTTAGAAGGGTCCTGGGGGGCTCTAGATGGGTCTGGGTGCATTTAGAAGGGTCCTGGGGGGCTCTAGAAGGGTCTGGGGGCTTTCAGAAGGGTCCTGGGAGGCTCTAGAAGGGTCTGAGGGCTTTTAGAATGGTCCTGGGGGGCTCTAGAAGGGTCTGGGGGCATTTAGAAGTGTCCTGGGGGGCTCTAGAAGGGTCTGGGGGATTTTAGAAGGATCCTGGGGGCCTCTAGAAAGGTCTGGGGGCATTTAGAAGGGTCCTGCGGGTCTCTAGAAGGGTCTGGGGGCTTTTAGAAGGGTCCTTGGGGCTCTAGAAGGGTCTGGGGACCATTAGAGGGGCCCTAGGGGCCTCTAGAAGGGTCTGGGGGCTTTTAGAATGGTCCTTGGGGGCTCTAGAAGGGTCTGGGGACCACTAGAGGGGACCTGGAGGCCTCTAGAAGGGTCTGGGGGCTTTTAGAAGGGTCCTGGGAAACTCTAGAAGGGTCTGGGGGCATTTAGATGGGTCCTGCGGGTCTCTAGAAGGGTCTGGGAGCTTTTAGAAGGGTCCTGGGGGGCTCTAGAAGGGTCTGGCGGCTTTTAGAAGGGTCCTGGTGGGCTCTAGAAGGGTGTGAGGGCTTTTAGAATGGTCCTGGGGACATCTAGAAGTCTCTGGGGGCTTTTATAAGGGTCCTGTGGGGCTCTAGAATGGTCTGAGGGATTTTAGAAGGGTCCTGGGAGGTTCTAGAAGGGTCTGGGTGCTTTTAGAAGGATCCGGGGAGGGTCTATAAGGGTCTGGGGACTTTTAGAAGGGTCCTGGGGGGCTCTAGAAGGGTCTGGGGGATTTTAGAAGGGTCCTGGGGGGCTCTAGAAGGGTCTGAGGGATTTTAGAAGGGTCCTGGGGAGCTCTAGAATGGTCTGGGGGCTTTTAGAAGGGACCTTGGGGGCTCTAGAAGGGTCTGGGGACCATTAGAGGGGCCCTAGGGTCCTCTAGAAGGGTCTGGGGGATTTTAGAAGGGTTCTGGGGAGCTCTTGATGGGTCTGGGGGCTTTTAGAATGGTCCTTGGGGGCCCTAGAAGGGTCTGGGGAGCACTAGAGGGGCCCTGGGGATCTCTAGAAGGGTCTGGGGTATTTTAGACGGGTCCTGGGGAGCTCTAGAAGGGTCTGGGGGCTTTTAGAAGGGTCCTGGGAGAATCTAGAAGGGTCTGGGTGCATTTAGAAGGGTCCTGCGGGTCTCTAGAAGCGTCTGGGGGCTTTCAGAAGGGTCCTGAGGGGCTCTAGAAGGGTCTGGGGGGCTATTAGAAGGGTTCTTGGGGCCTCTAGAAGGGTCTGGGGTCTTTTAGAAGGGTCCTGGGGTCCTCTAGAAGGGTCTGGGGGCATTTAGAATGATACGGGGAGGATCTAGAAGGGTCTGGGGGCTTTTAGAAAGATCCGGGGAGGGTCTAGAAGGGTCTGGGAGGTTTTAGAAGGGTCCTGGGGTTCTCTAGAAGGGTCTGGGTGCTTTTAGACGGGCCCTGGGCTCTCTAGAAGTGTCTGGGGGCATTTAGAAGAGTCCTGAGGGGCTCTAGAATCGTCTGGGCTCTTTTAGAAGGGTCCTGGGGTGTTCTAGAAGGGTCTGGGGGATTTTAGAAGGGTCCTGCGGTCCTCTAGAATAGTCTGGATGCTTTTAGAAGGGTCCTGGGGGGCTCTACAAGGGTCTGGGGGCATTTAGAAGGGTCCTGGGGGGCTCTTGAAGGGTCTGGGGTATTTTAGAAGGGTCCTTGGGGGCTCTAGAAGGGTCATGTGACCATTAGAGGGGCACTGGGAGCCTCTAGAATGGTCTGGGTGATTTTAGAAGGGTCCTCGTGAGGTCTAGAATTTTCTGGGGGCTTTTAGAAAGGTCCTGGGAGGCTCTACAAGGGTCTGGGGGCTTTTAGAAGAGTCCTGCGTGTCTCTAGAAGGGTCTGGGGGCTTTTAGAAGGGTCCTTGGTTGCTCTAGAAGGGTGTGGGGACCACTAGAGGAGCCCTGGGGGCCTCTAGAGGGGTCTGGGGTATTTTAGAAGGGTCCTGGGGAGCTCTAGAAGGGTCTGGGGGCTTTTAGAAGGGTCCTGGGAGACTCTAGAAGGGTCTGGGGGCATTTAGAAGGGTCCTGCGGGTCTCTAGAAGGGTCTGGGGGCTTTTAGAAGGGTCCTGGGGGGCTCTAGAAGGGTCTGGGGGCTCTAGAAGGGTCCTGGGGTGCTCTAGAAGGGTGTGAGGGCTTTTAGAATGGTCCTGGGGGCATCTAGAAGGCTCTGGGGGCTTTTAGAAGGGTCCTGGGGAGCTCTAGAAGGGTCTGGGGTCTTTTAGAAGGGTCCTGGGGAGCTCTAGAAGGGTCTGGGTGCTTTTAGAAGGGTCCTGGGTGGCGCTAAAAGTGTCTGGGTGCATTTAGAAGGGTCCTGGGGGCCTCTAGAAGGGTCTGGATGCTTTTAGAAGAGTCCTGGGGGGCTCTAGATGGGTCTGGGGACATTTAGAATGGTCCTGGGGGGCTCTAGAAGGGTCTGGGGGAGTTTAGATAGGTCCTGGGGAGCTCTAGAAGGGTCTGGGTGCTTTTAGAAGGGTCCTGGGAGACTCTAGAAGGGTCTGAGTGCTTTTAGAAGGGTCCTTCGGGTCTCTAGAAGGGTCTGGGTTCTTTTAGAATGGTCCTGGGGTGCTCTAGAAGGGTGTGAGGTCTTTTTGAAGGGTCCTGGGGGCATCTCGAAGACTCTGATGGCTTTTAGAAGGGTCCTGGGGGCCTCTAGAAGTGTCTGAGGGATTTTAAAAGGGTCCTGGGAGGCTCTAGAAGGGTCTGGTTGCTTTTAGAAGGGTCCTGGGGGCCTCTAGAAGGGTCTGGAGGCTTTATAGAAGGGTCCTAGGGGGCTCTAGAAGGGTCTGGGGTCATTCAGAAGGGTCCTTCGGGCCTCTAGAAGGGTCTGGAGTCTATTAGAAGAGTCCTGGGGGGCTCTAGATGGGTCTGGGGTCATTTAGAAGGGTCCTGGGGGGCTCTAGAAGGTTCTGGGGGCTTTCAGAAGTGTCCTGGGGGGTTCTAGAAGGGTCTGGGGGCTTTTAGAAGGGTCCTGGGTCATCTAGAATGGTCTGGGGGCTTTTAGAAAGGTCCTGGGAGGATCCAGATGGGTCTGGGTGGTTTTAGAAGGATCCGGGGATGGTCTAGAAGGGTCTGGGTGCTTTTAGAAGGGTCCTGGGGGGCTCTACAAATGTCTGGAGGATTTTAGAAGGATCCGGGGAGGCTCTAGAAGTGTCTGGCGGCTTTTAGAAGGGTCCTTGGGAGCTCTAGAAGGGTCTGGGTGCTTTCAGAAGGGTCCTGGGGGCCTCTAGAAGGGTCTGGGTGCTTTCAGAAAGGTCCTGGGTGGCTCTAGAAGGGTCTGGGAGGTTTTAGAAGGGTCCTGTGGGGCTGTAGAAGGGTCTGGGGGCTTTTAGATGGGTCCTGGGGGGCTCTAGAAGGGTCCGGGGGCTTTTAGAATGGTCCGTGGAGGCTCTAGAAGGGTCTGGGTGCTTTTAGAAGGGTCCTGGGGGGCTCTAGAAGGGTCTGGGGGCTATTAGAAGGATCCGGGGAGGGTCTAGAAGGCTCTGGGGGCATTTAGAAGGGTCCTTGGTGGCTCTAGAAGGGTCTGGGGACCATTAGAGGAGCCCTGGGGTCCTCTAGAAGGGTCTGGGGGATTTCAGAAGGGTCCTGAGGAGCTCTAGAAGGGTCTGGGGGCTTTTACAAGGGTCCTGGGGGAATCTAGAAGGGTCTGGGTGCTTTTAGAAGGGTCCTGCGTGTCTCTAGAAGGGTCTGGGGGCTTTCAGAAGGGCCCTGGAGGACTCTAGAAGGCTCTGGGGTCTTTGAGAAGGGTCCTCGGGAGGTCTAGAATTGTCTGGGGGCTTTTAGAAAGGTCCTGGGAGGCTCTACAAGGGTCTGGGGGCTTTTAGAAGAGTCCTGCGTGTCTCTAGAAGGGTCTGGGGGCTTTTAGAAGGGTCCTTGGTTGCTCTAGAAGGGTGTGGGGACCACTAGAGGAGCCCTGGGGGCCTCTAGAGGGGTCTGGGGTATTTTAGAAGGGTCCTGGGGAGTTCTAGAAGGGTCTGGGGGCTTTTAGAAGGGTCCTGGGAGACTCTAGAAGGGTCTGGGGTCATTTAGAAGGGTCCTGCGGGTCTCTAGAAGGGTCTGGGGGCTTTTAGAAGGGTCCTGGGGGGCTCTAGAAGGGTCTGGGGGCTTTTAGAAGGGTCCTGGGGTGCTCTAGAAGGGTGTGAGGGCTTTTAGAATGGTCCTGGGGGCATCTAGAAGGCTCTGGGGGCTTTTAGAAGGGTCCTGGGAGGCTCTGGAATGGTCTGGGTGCTTTTAGAAGGATTCGGGGAGGGTCTAGAAGAGTCTGGGGGCATTTAGAAGGGTCCTGTGGGGCTCTAGAAGGGTCTGGGTGCTTTTAGAAGGGTCCTGGGGGGCTCTAGAAGGGTCTGGGTGCTTTTAGAAGGGTCCTGGGGAGCTCTGGAAGGGTCTGGGGTCTTTTAGAAGGGTCCTGGGTGGCGCTAAAAGTGTCTGGGTGCATTTAGAAGGGTCCTGGGGAGCTCTAGAAGGGTCTGGGGGCTTTCAGAAGGGTCCTGGGGGCCTCTAGAAGGGTCTGGAGGCTTTTAGAAGAGTTCTGGGTTGCTCTAGAAGGGTCTGGGGGCATTCAGAAGGGTCCTGGGGGCCTCTAGAAGGGTCTGGATGCTTTTAGAAGAGTCCTGGGGGGGTCTAGATGGGTCTGGGGACATTTAGAATGGTCCTGGGGGGCTCTAGAAGGGTCTGGGGGAGTTTAGATAGGTCCTGGGGAGCTCTAGAAGGGTCTGGGTGCTTTTAGAAGGGTCCTGGGAGACTCTAGAAGGGTCTGAGGGATTTTAAAAGGGTCCTGGGAGGCTCTAGAAGGGTCTGGTTGCTTTTAGAAGGATTCGGGGAGGGTCTAGAAGGGTCTGGGGGCATTCAGAAGGGTCCTGTGGGGCTCTAGAAGGGTCTGGGTGCTTTTAGAAGGGTCCTGGGGAGCTCTAGAAGGGTCTTGGTGCTTTTAGAAGGGTCCTGGGTGTCTCTAGAAGGGTCTGGAGGCTTTTAGAAGAGTTCTGGCGCGCTCTAGAAGGGTCTGGGGGCATTCAGAAGGGTCCTGGGGGCCTCTAGAAGGGTCTGGAGTCTATTAGAAGAGTCCTGGGGGGCTCTAGATGGGTCTGGGGTCATTTAGAAGGGTCCTGGGGGGCTCTAGAAGGGTCTGGATGCTTTTAGAAGAGTCCTGGGGGGCTCTAGAAGTGTCTGGCGGCTTTTAGAAGGGTCCTTGGGAGCTCTAGAAGGGTCTGGGTGCTTTCAGAAGGGTCCTGGGGGCCTCTAGAAGGTTCTGGGTGCTTTCAGAAAGGTCCTGGGTGGTTCTAGAAGGGTCTGGGGGCTTTTAGAAGGGTCCTGTGGGGCTGTAGAAGGGTCTGGGGGCTTTTAGATGGGTCCTGGGGGGCTCTAGAGGGTCCGGGGGCTTTTAGAATGGTCCGTGGAGGGTCTAGAAGGCTCTGGGGGCATTTAGAAGGGTCCTTGGTGGCTCTAGAAGGGTCTGGGGACCATTAGAGGAGCCCTGGGGTCCTCTAGAAGGGTCTGGGGGATTTTAGAAGGGTCCTGAGGAGCTCTAGAAGGGTCTGGGTGCTTTTACAAGGGTCCTGGGGGAATCTAGAAGGGTCTGGGGGCTTTTAGAAGGGTCCTGCGTGTCTCTAGAAGGGTCTGGGGGCTTTTAGAAGGGCCCTGGAGGACTCTAGAAGGCTCTGGGGTCTTTGAGAAGGGTCCTCGGGAGGTCTAGAATTGTCTGGGGGCTTTTAGAAAGGTCCTGGGAGGCTCTACAAGGGTCTGGGGGCTTTTAGAAGAGTCCTGCGTGTCTCTAGAAGGGTCTTGGGGCTTTTAGAAGGGTCCTTGGTTGCTCTAGAAGGGTGTGGGGACCACTAGAGGAGCCCTGGGGGCCTCTAGAGGGGTCTGGGGGCTTTCAGAAGGGTCCTGGGGGCCTCTAGAAGGGTCTGGAGGCTTTTAGAAGAGTTCTGCGGGTCTCTAGAAGGGTCTGGGGGCTTTTAGAAGGGTCCTGGGGGGCTCTAGAAGGGTCTGGGGGCTTTTAGAAGGGTCCTGGGGTACTCTAGAAGGGTGTGAGGGCTTTTAGAATGGTCCTGGGGGCATCTAGAAGGCTCTGGGGGCTTTTAGAAGTGTCCTGTGGGCCTCTAGATGTGTCTGAGGGATTTTAGAACGGTCCTGGGAGGCTCTGGAATGGTCTGGGTGCTTTTAGAAGGATTCGGGGAGGGTCTAGAAGAGTCTGGGGGCATTTAAAAGGGTCCTGTGGGGCTCTAGAAGGGTCTGGGGGCTTTTAGAATGGTCCTGGGGGGCTCTAGAAGGGTCTGGGTGCTTTTAGAAGGGTCCTGGGAGGCTCTAGAAATGTCTGGGTGCTTTTAGAATGGTCCTGGGAGGCTCTAGAAGGGTCTGGGTGCTTTTTGAAGGGTCCAGGGGGCCTCTAGAAAGCTCTGGGGGCTTTTAGATGGGTAATGGGGGCCTCTAGAAGGGTCTAGGTGCTTTTAGAAGGGTCCTGGGTGGCTCTAGAAGGGTCTGAGTGCTTTTAGAAGGGTCCTTCGGGTCTCTAGAAGGGTCTGGGTTCTTTTAGAATGGTCCTGGGGTGCTCTAGAAGGGTGTGAGGTCTTTTAGAATGGTCCTGGGTGCATCTCGAAGACTCTGATGGCTTTTAGAAGGGTCCTGGGGGCCTCTAGAAGTGTCTGAGGGATTTTAAAAGGGTCCTGGGAGGCTCTAGAAGCGTCTGGTTGCTTTTAGAAGGAATCGGGGAGGGTCTAGAAGGGTCTGGGGGCTTTTAGAAGGGTCCTGTGGGGCTCTAGAAGGGTCTGGATGCTTTTAGAAGGGTCCTGGGGGCCTCTAGAAGGGTCTGGGGGCTTTTAGAAGGGTCCTGGGGAGCTCTAGAAGGGTCTTGGGGCTTTTAGAAGGGTCCTGAGGGCGCTAGAAGTGTCTGGGTGCTTTTAGAAGGGTCCTGGGTGTCTCTAGAAGGGTCTGGGGGCTTTTAGAAGGGTCCTGGGGGCCTCTAGAAGGGTCTGGAGGCTTTATAGAAGGGTCCTAGGGGGCTCTAGAAGGGTCTGGGGGCATTCAGAAGGGTCCTGGGGGCCTCTAGAAGGGTCTGGAGTCTATTAGAAGAGTCCTGGGGGGCTCTAGATGGGTCTGGGGTCATTTAGAAGGGTCCTGGGGGGCTCTGGAAGGGTCTGGGGGCTTTCAGAAGGGTCCTGGGGGGCTCTAGAAGGGTCTGGGGGCTTTTAGAAGGGTCCTGGGTCATCTAGAATGGTCTGGGGTCTTTTAGAAAGGTCCTGGGAGGATCCAGATGGGTCTGGGTGGTTTTAGAAGGATCCGGGGATGGTCTAGAAGGGTCTGGGTGCTTTTAGAGGGGTCCTGGGGGGCTCTACAAATGTCTGGAGGATTTTAGAAGGATCCGGGGAGGCTCTAGAAGTGTCAGGCGGCTTTTAGAAGGGTCCTTGGGAGCTCTACAAATGTCTGGAGGATTTTAGAAGGAT
Organism: Clamator glandarius; assembly: GCA_033459285.1. NCBI lineage: Eukaryota > Metazoa > Chordata > Aves > Cuculiformes > Cuculidae > Clamator > Clamator glandarius. The sequence goes on from JAUNZM010002397.1 coordinate 14,843, forward strand.
CCGGGGAGGCTCTAGAAGTGTCAGGCGGCTTTTAGAAGGGTCCTTGGGAGCTCTAGAAGGGTCTGGATGCTTTCAGAAGGGTCCTGGGGGCCTCTAGAAGGGTCTGGGTGCTTTCAGAAAGGTCCTGGGTGGCTCTAGAAGGGTCTGGGGGCTTTTAGAAGGGTCCTGTGGGGCTGTAGAAGGGTCTGGGGGCTTTTAGATGGGTCCTGGGGGCTCTAGAGGGTCCGGGGGCTTTTAGAATGGTCCGTGGAGGCTCTAGAAGGGTCTGGGTGCTTTTAGAAGGGTCCTGGGGGGGCTCTAGAAGGGTCTGGGGGCTATTAGAAGGATCCGGGGAGGGTCTAGAAGGCTCTGGGGGCATTTAGAAGGGTCCTTGGTGGCTCTAGAAGGGTCTGGGGACCATTAGAGGAGCCCTGGGGTCCTCTAGAAGGGTCTGGGGGATTTTAGAAGGGTCCTGAGGAGCTCTAGAAGGGTCTGGGGGCTTTTACAAGGGTCCTGGGGGAATCTAGAAGGGTCTGGGGGCTTTTAGAATGGTCCTGCGTGTCTCTAGAAGGGTCTGGGGGCTTTTAGAAGGGTCCTTGGGGGCTCTAGAAGGGTGTGGGGACCACTAGAGGAGCCCCTGGGGGCCTCTAGAGGGGTCTGGGGTATTTTAGAAGGGTCCTGGGGAGCTCTAGAAGGGTCTGGGGGCTTTTAGAAGGGTCCTGGGAGACTCTAGAAGGGGTGGGGGCATTTAGAAGGGTCCTGCGGGTCTCTAGAAGGGTCTGGGGGCTTTTAGAAGGGTCCTGGGGGGCTCTAGAAGGGTCTGGGGGCTTTTAGAAGGGTCCTGGGGTGCTCTAGAAGGGTGTGAGTTCTTTTAGAATGGTCCTGGGGGCATCTAGAAGGCTCTGGGGGCTTTTAGAAGTGTCCTGTGGGCCTCTAGAAGTGTCTGAGGGATTTTAGAAGGGTCCTGGGAGGCTCTGGAATGGTCTGGGTGCTTTTAGAAGGATTCGGGGAGGGTCTAGAAGAGTCTGGGGGCATTTAGAAGGGTCCTGTGGGGCTCTAGAAGGGTCTGGGTGCTTTTACAAGGGTCCTGGGGGGCTCTAGAAGGGTCTGGGTGCTTTTAGAAGGGCCCTGGGGAGCTCTAGAAGGGTCTGGGGTCTTTTAGAAGGGTCCTGGGTGGCGCTAAAAGTGTCTGGGTGCATTTAGAAGGGTCCTGGGGAGCTCTAGAAGGGTCTGGGGGCTTTCAGAAGGGTCCTGGGGGCCTCTAGAAGGGTCTGGAGGCTTTTAGAAGAGTTCTGGGGGCTCTAGAAGGGTCTGGGGGCATTCAGAAGGGTCCTGGGGGCCTCTAGAAGGGTCTGGATGCTTTTAGAAGAGTCCTGGGGGGCTCTAGATGGGTCTGGGGACATTTAGAATGGTCCTGGGGGGCTCTAGAAGGGTCTGGGGGAGTTTAGATAGGGCCTGGGGAGCTCTAGAAGGGTCTGGGGCTTTTAGAAGGGTCCTTCGGGTCTCTAGAAGGGTCTGGGTTCTTTTAGAATGGTCCTGGGGGCTCTAGAAGGGTGTGAGGGATTTTAAAAGGGTCCTGGGAGGCTCTAGAAGGGTCTGGTTGCTTTTAGAACGATTCGGGGAGGGTCTAGAAGGGTCTGGGGGCTTTTAGAAGGGTCCTGGGGGCATCTAGAAGGGTCTGGAGGCTTTTAGAAGGGTTCTGAGGGGCTCTAGAAGGGTCTGGGGGCATTCAGAAGGGTCCTGGGGGCCTCTAGAATGGTCTGGAGTCTATTAGAAGAGTCCGGGGGGGCTCTAGATGGGTCTGGGGTCATTTAGAAGGGTCCTGGGGGGCTCTAGAAGGGTCTGGGGGCTTTTAGAAGGGCCCTGGAGGACTCTAGAAGGCTCTGGGGTCTTTGAGAAGGGTCCTAGGGGGCTCTAGAAGGGTCTGGGTGTTTTTAGAATGGTCCTGGGGGGCTCTAGAAGGGTCTGGGTGCTTTTAGAAGGGTCCTGGGAGGCTCTAGAAATGTCTGGGTGCTTTTAGAATGGTCCTGGGAGGCTCTAGAAGGGTCTGGGTGCTTTTTGAAGGGTCCAGGGGGCCTCTAGAAAGCTCTGGGGGCTTTTAGATGGGTACTGGGGGCCTCTAGAAGGGTCTAGGTGCTTTTAGAAGGGTCCTGGGTGGCTCTAGAAGGGTCTGGGGGCTTTTAGAATGGTCCTGTTGGGCAGTAGAAGGGTCTGGGGGCTTTAGATGGGTCCTGGGAGGCTCTGGAAGGGTCCGGGGGCTTTCAGAAGGGTCCGTGGAGGCTCTAGAAGGGTCTGGGGGCTTTTAGAAGGGTCCTGGGGGGCTCTAGAAGGGTCTGGGGGCTATTAGAGGGGCACTGGGGTCCTCTAGAAGGGTCTGGGAGATTTTAGAAGGGTCCTGGGGAGCTCTAGAATTGTCTGGGGGCTTTTAGAAGGGTCCTGGAAGGCTCTAGAATGGTCTGGGGTCTTTTAGAAGGGTCCTGCGTGTCTCTAGAAGGGTCTGGAGGCTTTTAGAAGGGTCCTTGGGGGCTCTAGAATGGTCTGGGTACCATTAGAGGAGACCTGGGGGCCTCTATAAGGGTCTCGGGGAGTTTAGAAGAGTCCTGGGCAGCGCTAGAAGGGTCTGGGGGCTTTTTGAAGGGTCCTGGTAGACTCTAGAAGGGTCTGGGGGCTTTTAGAAGGGTCCTGGGGGCCTCTAGAATGGTCTGGAGTCTATTAGAAGAGTCCTGGGGGGCTCTAGATGGGTCTGGGGTCATTTAGAAGGGTCCTGGGGGGCTCTAGAAGGGTCTGGGGGCTTTCAGAAGTGTCCTGGGTCATCTAGAATGGTCTGGGGGCTTTTAGAAAGGTCCTGGGAGGATCCAGATGGGTCTGGGTGGTTTTAGAAGGATCCGGTGATGGTCTAGAAGGGTCCGGGGGGGCTCTAGAAGGGTCTGGGTGCTTTTAGAAGGGTCCTGGGGGGCTCTAGAAGGGTCTGGGGGCTATTAGAAGGATCCGGGGAGGGTCTAGAAGGCTCTGTGGGCATTTAGAAGGGTTATTGGTGGCTCTAGAAGGGTCTGGGGACCATTAGAGGAGCCCTGAGGTCCTCTAGAAGGGTCTGGGGGATTTTAGAAGGGTCCTGAGGAGCTCTAGAAGGGTCTGGGGGCTTTTACAAGGGTCCTGCGTATCTCTAGAAGGGTCTGGGGGCTTTTAGAAGGGCCCTGGAGGACTCTAGAAGGCTCTGGGGTCTTTGAGAAGGGTCCTAGGGGGCTCTAGAAGGGTCTGGGTGTTTTTAGAAGGGTCCTGGGTTGCTCTAGAAGGGTCTGATAGCTTTTAGAAGGGTCCTTTAGGGTCTCTAGAAGGGTCTGGGTGCTTTTAGAAGGGTCGTGCGAGGCTCTAGAAGGGTCTGGGGGCTTTTAGAATGGTCCTGGGAGGCTCTAGAAGGGTCTGGGGGCTTTTAGAAAGGTCCTGGAAGGCGCTAGAAGTGTCTGGGGGGTTTTAGAAGGGTCCTGGGGGCCTCTAGAAGGGTCTGGAGGCTTTTAGATGGGTCCTGGGGGGTCTAGAAATGTCTGGGGGCATTCAGAATGGTCCTGGGTGCCTCTAGAAGGGTCTGGAGGCTTTTAGAAGAGTCCTGGGGTGCTCTAGATGGGTCTGGGAGCTTTTAGAAGGATCCGGGGATGGTCTGGAAGGGTCTGGGGGCTTTTAGAAGGGTCCTGGGGGGCTCTAAAAATGTCTGGAGGATTTTAGAAGGATCCAGGGAGGCTCTAGGAGGGTCTGGAGGCTTTTAAAAGGGTCCTGCGTGACTCTAGAAGGGTCTGGGTGCTTTCTGAAGGGTACTGGGGTCCTCTAGAAGGGTCTGGGGACCATTAGAGGAGCCCTGGGGGACTCTAGAAGGGTATGAGGGATCTTAGAAGGGTCCTGGGGAGCTCTAGAAA